>JAULBY010067763.1:0-32706 GCA_032358315.1 Ophiocytium majus | reverse complement strand
TTCCCCCCCCCCCCCCCCCGGGCTTAGCCTTACTTGTCTCAGCGAATTGTGGTGGTGCTGCATCTTGTTCAAGCCTTCCCCTTGATCACCGCACCCAGCCCAATCAAAGGAAATGGGCTCAAGTGAGAATGCCTAAGGGTACACTACAGCCTTCCTTCTGCCGGCGGTCCCGGTGGTGTGGCGGGGGAGGGACCGGGCGGCCGCTGCTCCAGCTGCTGCTCCAGCTGCTGCTGCTGTTCCAGCTGCGGCTGCTGATCCAGCAGCTGCTGCTGATGATCCAGCTGCTGCTGCTGCTCCAGCTGCTGCTGCTGCTGATCCAGCTGCTGCTGCTTCTCCAGCTGCTGCTACGCCTGCTGCAGCGCCTGTTGCCGAGCAGCAGCGGCCTCCACCACGAGAGCACGGTACCTGTCGCAGGCAGCAACAGCCAGAAACAAGCAACTTTTGAACATCAAAAAAACATTTGCGTGTGTGTGTTAAATTACTTCAGAAGGTTAACAATGAGCAATCGGGTCAGCAGCGCACGCGTGGGTGAGCTGGTGAGCTGCCAAGGGTGAGTGCCGCAAGCCCGCGCGACACCAGCACGTTACCCCGCGCACACGAGCAATGACACGAGCTCGTGGCACCACAGTGCGTGCTGGCGCCGGTCGGCGCAAAACCAGCACCAATCTTTACACTATGAGTGCGGCGCCACATAACGAGGGCGTGCGCGCGGTGTTGACAGCCAGATAGGCGGCAGCCCGAGGTGGTAAAATGTGCCCTTGCCACACCAAAAAGGGGCACTTTGCAGTACTTCCAAGTAGTATCTGAGAAGGATTTCGAAGTAGTTGCTCAGCACTCTTTGTGAGCACATTACGGGGGAGTTGTTGCTGGCAGCAGTTCACGTTCTGCGGGGGAGAGCGAATCAGCTGCCGCAATCACACACACGGTGGGCCAGTGGAAGAGCGAAATAATCAACTTCAATGCCTGTCCTGATGGGCGTTGGGAGCAAGTGAGCTGGCACAGGCAGCGACTGGCTGGGCCAGCAAACAAACACAAGTTGAAGTTCACCTGTCCTCATGGACCTTGAAGTTGTGTGCCGCGAGCGTCCGCAGTCCACTGGCGGCGGTCTCGAGGGCCTCTCCGAATGCGCCGATGCCTGGGGCGCAGGGGCCGGGCAGGGTATATACTTCAGGTGAGAGGTAGCATATGGCAGACCTAGCCTTTATCGCTCCTACTTGAGCAGTACGTGACTTTTTTTGGGTGGCGAACATGCGATGTCTAGACAGGTGAGAGGTGGCATACGGCAGCTGCGCAGACCTGCTTCGGAGTGGCATCCGTTGCTCCTACATGAGGGATGTGGTAAACATGCCATGTGGACCGAGAGGTATTGCTGTAATGTCCCTGGCAAACAACTAAACACAGGGCACATAATTAAACATAACTGTAGGCAGTTTTATTGACTTGCACTCGGGGCGTGCAAGAGCCGCAAGGTGTTGTGTGGGGCAGTAGTCACGTGGAGAGATATTTTAGCTGTCTGCTACGACTGCCATGTATGCTACGCAAACAGGCTATGCAAAACCTACAAAACACTTCAGTACATAGTAGCGTTCATACTTTGTGTAGGTAGCATTCATACACAGGTGCGGACACCTGGCATTCATCGCTCCTACACGAGCTATCATATGAAACGCGTCATGTAGTGATGGATCACAGCGTCTACCACTTCACATCATGTGCCTTATAGCGATAGCGTATGTGCACGGCGTACAAACGTGTTCAGATGAACGTATTTGTACGGCGAATTTGCCGTATGTTGCGTTAAACCTTCGCCTGAAAGTCTTTTGCTGCTTTGGAGATACTTCGTGAAGTATATTTAACATGATATAGCTGATGGCAGAGGTGTCTCGAAATAACAGGCACACGTGATCTACCTTCAGAAACGGAATATATTATATACCTATATTAGACATATACATGTATATGCTTCAGCCACGGTGCCTGCAGCCCCCACTTGAACGCACCACATCTCTGTAATAAAATCCGCACTTCGGTAGGTGCGAGACTTGACTGCCCTGAGTAGGCGCAAGTCTTTGCTTTGTTCGCCCCCTTGCACGGGTCCGTCCAGGGTAGGGTTGCCGGAATCGTAATTTCGGGACATTACGGCCAACGGCACTTCCATCACACCCGCTGCAGATGTGTACAACAGCCTACAATGACTTGACATTTGTCATGGTCCGACTGTGCTGAGCACAAAACATAATGGAAGATGTTGCGAGTATTGTAGGGTTACGGCGAAATTACGCTACAAATTACGGAGTAACTCCAAAAATAATTACGATTTCAGCAACCCTAGTCCAGGGTGACGGCCCCTACCGGTGGGGAGACCTAGAGCTTATCGCTCCTAGGTGAGTTTTCATATATCTATATGTCTACTGCACTTGAGGGTGCTTAAAAAACACACACACACACGACACATGCATTTACATTTCGGAGTAGTATGGTATTATCTGTCGTAGTGCGAACAGGTACCTTCATAGAAGTGCTTCTAGTATGTCTACTGGAACGGCAGAGGCGAACCGACCTTGGCGCTCCGCGCGATCTCTCATGCTGCCGCCTGCAAAAAGCACGTGAAGGTGTTCTTACATACTTCGATGTACACGTACACTACTTTTGAAGTATATATACTTGAAGTGTACTTCGAAGCATACTTCAAAGTATGATATGATTTCAAAAGCACATGCTTCAAGTAGTGTGCGATACATGAAGGCCACTTCAGAAGGATGAAATGGATCTATTGTCACACTTCGAGTACAAACAGTGGCTTCATAAAGGTACTCCTAGACATATGTCTACTGGAGCCACACAGTGGCAAACCGACCTTGGCGCTCCGCGAGCTCTCTCACATTGCCGCCCGCGAGGCAGCCGACCAGCGCGTTAACGTGTTTTCACAAGTACGGATGTGACATATATGTAGATACATCTACACCAATTTACTCGTGTAGTAGTTCAAGGTATGATATGATCCATCTTCATAAACAAATACCGCCTGCGAGTAGCACTTGAGGGCGCTTCAAAAAGTACCAGCACAATGCATGCATTTACATTTCGAAGTAGTGTGATATTATCTGTCGCAGTGCAAACAGGTGCCTTCATAGAAGTACTTCCAGTATGTCTACTGGAACGGCAGAGGCAAACCGACCTTGGCGCTCCGCGAGCTCTCTCATGTTGCCGCCCGCGAGGTAGCCAACCAGTGCGGCTGCCACGCGCCCCCTGAAGACCTCCACAACCGCGTTCGACGGCGCCGAGCACTGCTGCAGCAGGCCGCGCAGGCTGCTCTCCTGAGGTGGGCAAGGGGGGTGAGGGGGGGGGGAGAATCAGCAGTATGCAAACAAGTGTGCGGCAGCGGCAGCTTGCGGGGGTGATCTGGAGTGCCGTCTTGTCTTTGACTGGTTGCCCAGGTCAGGTGCGTTTGTGGTACCGGTAGCTGTTTTGGTGGCTTCAAAAGGAGCCTGCACCGTCCCATGCATGGTTTTGCGTCGTCAGCGCTAGGGTAAAATTGATTTTGTAATACTTCGAAGTAGTACTATGTAGTACCAAATGTGAAAGCATGCCTCTAGTATAGTTGTGGCCATTACACACTTTAAGGTAGTACTACATAGTATACCGGTGTATGTACATGGGTATGATTATATATTAAAGGGTGGCTCGCACAAGCACCTACCTGCCGCCCACATATAGGTATATGTGTATACTACTAGATAGTATGCATAACATAAACGCTTGAATAGCACCACATGTCGCGCCTAACACTCCCCGGGTGGTCCACTGTACCTCCTGGGGGGGAAGTGGCGCGCCCGCTGCTGAGCAGGCCTCGTTGGCGGCCACCACCACGATATACATATAACATACGTCGAAGTACCACTACATATATACTTCGAAGCACAGCATAACCACTTGGATAGCACCATGTGTCCCGCCTAACACCCTGGGTGGTGGCGCACCGTACCTCTTGGGGGGGAAGCGGCGCCCCCGCTGCCGAGCAGGCCTCCTTGGCGGCTGCCACCACCTCCTCCTCCAGCTGCGGCAGCGGCGTGCCAGCGCCGCGCGTGAGGGCGGACAGCCGGGACTGCGGCGTGCTCAGCAGAAGACACACCGCGGCAGCACGTGCAGGTGCTCAGCAGCAGTGAGAGCAAAGGGCTGCGGTGCCCCACGGAGCAGCAGTGAGGCGGCGGCAATGCCGACACAGCAGCGTTTGCAGGTGCTCAGCAGCGGTGGCGTCTTGCAAAGCGGCCGCCGACACGCATGCCAGCTGGTGCGGTCAGCGTGCTGCCTGCGGCGGCGTGCGGCCAACTGTCCCTGCGGTGCCGAATGCGCCCCCCGCGGCAACAGCTGCGGACAGGCAAGCCCTGTCCCTGTACATAGCGCTACAGACGCGCAGACCCGCTAGTGAAAGAAACCTAAAAGGCTGCTAAGCCCACATGCTGCCGTGGCTGGGGCAAAATGCCAGGCCGAGGCCTGTGGGGTGTTTTGTCAACCTGGTGAAAAGCACCAGACAAGTGCGAGGGGCGTGCGCACAGGCGGCCATGCGGCGTGTGTGTTCGTGTGTGGCAGGCAGGCGCACCTGCAGGCGCGTTATGGTGGCGGTGCTGCACGCCACGCGTTGCCGCGAGAGAACCTGCACACAAGCGGCGGCGGCGGGTGCGCATTTAAGGGAGGTGTGCGAGTTGCAGCGCGGTAGCACGCTGGCGAGAAACGGTGCTTGCACTGTGGGACAGCGTGGCAACGGACACACGCGAAGTGCCGTGTGGGCGCTGTGGAAGGACGGGGTGTGCCACCGCATCGCGTACAGTTGGCCGCCGGGTGCGCATTTGAGAGAGACGTGTCACATGCTGGGCAGGCACAAATGCCGGAGGCGCAGCACAACGCCGCGGCATCGCACGCGGAATGGCAGGGGGTACCGAGATCAGCACCGAAAGGCGGCATGGAGGCGGCACGCGGCACAGGGCAGAACTGTGGGATTTGGGGTAGGGGGGCAGTTCAATGGCTGTGCTTGCCTGACGCATGAGGACGAGCATCGCAGCGGCGATGGCGAGACGGTCTGAGTCTGCTCCCGCAGCCTGCGTTAAGCAGCGGCAGTAGCAGCACCGGCGGCAGCCGGCGGCAAAGGCAGCAGCAGTGGCAGCAGCATTAACAGCAGCGGCAGCAGCAGCCGGCGGGAGGGATGGTCGGCAGCAGCGGCACCTTGTGAGCTCAAGTGGCGACCAAGCAATGTAGGTCACGGCTACCAACGCTGGTGGCATCGTGCAGCAGCAGGGCGGGCTCAGAAAGGCGGCTGGCGTGGCGGCAGCGCCAGCTACGACCGCCTGTCGCGCCCATCACGGTTTTAGGCAGGTCCCGATTGCCAAGCTGCGCTGTGCTGCCCAAGCACAGTGTCGAAACCCACCGGTCTGCGCCGACGCGCCTCCAATTAGCGGCGGTCGAAAACGCACTGCAACAGGCAGCTGTGCATCAGCGTCACAACTGCAGCCAGTCGCAACCAGGCAGCTGCACCCAGGAAATTGCCACAAGGGGGGGGGCTTGTTGGCAGTCAGACACACCTGCAGGCGCGCGCCGTCCATCGCGAGCGTCTCGGGCAGCGTTTCGGCGGCCAGGCTGCGGTCCTGTGGAGGGGGCAGCAGAGAGGGGCATGCACGCGCAACTGTCAGCACGTTACAGTGTGGTAGAAAGGCAATGTGCTTCCGCTGCTGCCGCCGCCACAGTCATCCAGCACTGCGCGTGCGCAGGCGACAGTGCCCGGCGGTCACGCGCGCGCAGCGGCGGCAGAAGCAGCAATTGTAGCACCGGCAGCAGCAGCAGTGGTTGCAGCCGCGGCGGCAGCACCAGTCATGATAGCCATGGCGGCCACACCAGTGCCGATGCGCAGCCGATCGCCGCGCCCGCCTCTGCCCCCTCCGCTGCCGCCTCCACCCCCCACGCCCGCCACATGACTGGATACAGGCGTGTGCTACATGAGATGAACCACTTTCTGAAGTACATGCCCTTGCCTGCCGGCGGTTCAGGGCCTACCTGCTAGCAGCGATGCTGTTCGCGACTGCGCTCAGGTGTGAGCATGTCTATGTGGGGCAGGGCATGCACCAGCGCTTCATGCTGGCGTGCGTGACATGGGCTCTTGCATAGTGGTGGGTCACAGCGTATAATTTTCGCATCATACGCCGTATAACGTATGTAAATACGCCGTATAACGTATACAGATGAACGTATTTATACGGCAAATACGCCGTATGTCGCGTTTTTGGGCGTTGAAATACGCCATATTTGATATAACGTATAAAATACGTTATGCGCCGTGACCCATTACTACTCTTGCATAAATGAAACTATACTGCACTCGCAATTTAGTGCGGGGTGGTGCACGGCCCGTCGCACCCGCATCAAAGCAAGACTTGCACTAAATCAAACAGCGATTTGTGTATCATTACTCTAGCAACCATGTGGTCAGCAACAGGCCCCCACGCCCCGCACTAGACCGCGCACCGCACTAAATCAAAGCGCACCAAATCGCGAGTGCACTGTTTGTGATTACTACCACTTCTATAGTACAGTGTACTGCTATAGTATGTACCATTACTTCCAGAATTATTTTTGCTATTGTTTTAGCTACACAGCCAAGTTCTGCATATAATTTCTCCAGCAACCACCGCATGTGATAGAGCCAACTTCAAGTTGCACCCGTGCGTAACTTCAAAAGTCCAAACTTCAACTCCTGAGCCAAGTTACAGCCGATCTCAGGCAAGGTACCCCAAAGTACTTGACAGCCAGTCTTGCCGGCGCGAGCGCGACGAGCGCATGGTTCACGAGGTCGTGCAGCGGCGCCCATCGCAAATAATTACTTCAACAACCATGTGGTCAGCAACAGGCCTCCGCAACGCGCACCAAACCGCGCACCGCACTAAATCGCGAGTGCACTGCTTGTGAGTTACTACCACTTCTATGGTAGGTACTTTAAATGACTAGTAGTACTTGACAAGGAGTCTTGCCTGCGCAAGTGCGACGAGCGCGCGGTTCACGAGGTCGTGCAGCGGCGCCCGCTCTCCCCGCGCCAGCTGCGCCAGCGCCGCCTCGGGCGCCACACGCACCGCCGCCGCCACCCACGCCGCAGTGCGCGTCAGCGACACTTCACCTGCGATGGTGGGGTGGGGGTGACGGGGGGGTTGGGGGGCGCATTGAAGACAACTTGGAGTTGGGGCTTGGGGATGTGGATCAGGCATTTAGCTGAGGGGGGGGGGGGCAGGGGCGGGGCAAAAGCGGGTGGGGTTGCGGGGAGCGCGGCTCGTTGTTTGTGGCGTGAAGGGTGCTCGCTGGTGTCGCGGGCATGCGGTGGGCTAGGAGGCGGAGCGCGCTTGTGGTGGTGGCGGAGGGTGTAGCGGTGGAGCGGTGCCGCGTTGACGGCCATGGTGCTGGGGTGCTTTCCGCGCGGCATCGCGCCCCGCGCGTGCGCCTGCCCGTGCCAGCGGTGCCACACACCACAAGCAAACACGGGGCAAGCACCTAAAGCATCCTGCAACATACATGGTGCTTTCAGCGATGGGCGCACAGACACGACAGCTGTGCCAGCGAAAACCGTGTGCGCAAGCAGGAGCGCACGCACAGGCGGCGACACCCACATACACACTTCTGAAGTATGTGCTCACACCATAACTTCAAGTGTACACATACTTCAGAAGTATACTGTACTGTACTATAGACTATCTATACTTCTACTTGAAGTATACCTGTAGTATACCATATCAAGTACGTGTACATATACACGTGCTTGACAAGTATACCAGGCATAGATACATGTTCTTCGAACTGTACTACAAAAGTAGAGTTAACAGTGCATGTAATATGTATGCTGCCGGGCATGTGCCATTGCTTCGTGCGCGCTGGAACGCATGGCATGGGCTCTTGCGCGCCCGCAGGCGAAAGTACACGACACCACTACAGTACAAAAAACATTTTTATAGACCGCCGTGACAACATACTTGAAGTACACTGCGCACCTGCGGCGAGCCTCTCCCCGAACTTGTCGCGCTCGTATGCGGTTCCGTGCTGCCTAAGGTAGGGCACCAGTATCGCCACGTGCGCATTCGCCACGTCCTGGCGGATCTGCAGGCGTGGCAGTGGCACACACCAGCACAAGCACTTGCTCAGCAGCAGCAGCGATGGGCAGGCCACGCAGTGGTACGGGCCACGGCGAGCAGGCACACAGCGGTAGCGGCGGCGGTGGCGTGACAGTGGCACACATCAGCACAGGAACGTGCTCAGCAGCAGAGGGGTGGGCACGCCACTCGCACACGCCACGGGCCATGGCAAGCAGGCGCTCAGCGTATCTGCAGGCATGGCAGAAGTGCGGCGGCAACAGCAGGGCACGCCACCCCCCCGCCGTCGAACGGGACACCACGCCGGCAGGCTAAGCAGGCTTTGCGCGCATGACACGGCGCCCTGGCAGCGGCGTCACTTGCTGTGGAGCGGAGGCGCTGCTGCCACGCGCATGCAGGCAGGCCCGCCGATGTACTGGGGAGCGACAGCGTTGATGGGGTGGGAGGACTGGGGCGGTTGCTGGGCGTTTGTGTTGTCCGTCTGTGCGTGGCAGCGGCACACGTCACCACGAGTACGTGCTCAGCAGCAGCCGCGGCGGGCAGGCCACCCGCACAGTGGCACCGGCCAGGGCAAGCAAGCTCCCAGCGGTAGCGGCGGTGGTGCCATGCGGGGTGTGGCGATGGCGCCGTGACGACTGGCGACAGCGGAGGCTGCGTGGAGTGGCACATGTGGTGTGTCCGAGCCGGGCACAATTGTGTTGGTGCGGGCGATGCCTGGTGCTGCCCCAGGCTCGCAGCTGGGCGCCCGGTTGGTGCGTTGCCAATTGCACTTACTGCCAAGTGGGCGCTAGCTACATCATACTTCACCCCCTCTCCTTGTTCCCACAGGTCCCAGGGTGACGGCCCATACCGGCGGGGAGACCTAGACTTCATCGCCTCTAGATGATTTTCCACATATCAGCACAAAGTTGAAAAAAAATATCTGTGTAACGTCTCTACTTCCACAGAGTTCGGTCTCAAAACTTCCTGGGCTAATGTAATACTTCATATCACTATTGTGTGCTTGAAGTACTTCGAAGTACTTCTGAAGTATTGTATTGACTTTTGTCAGTTCCAACCCTTTGGTCGGCGCGCCTCAACTCCACGCCGCCCACCTCGTCAATGTGCGCAGACACAAACTCGAAGATGCGCGGGAGGAGCCAGCTCCGGTCTCGATACTTGATGGACTTGAAGTAACACCTGAAGTAAATTGTCAACAAAAACTTCGAGTATTGCATTGACTCTTGTCAGTGTCAACCCTTACGGTCGGCGCGGCTCATCTCTGCACGCCGCTCACTGCGTCAATGCGCGCAAACGCAAAGGTGAGGTATTATAATGATTCTTGAGGTAACACATACTTGAAGTACAACAATCATAACAAACGTTGCACCGGTGTCGACTTTTGCCAGGCTCAAACTGTGACCAGGGCCAACCCAACGGTCGGCGTGCCTGTTGCGCACGCCCCATCAGCAGCTGCCGCTCACCTCGTCAATGCGCGCAAACACAAACTCGGAGATGCACGAAAGGAGCCGGCTTCGGTCTCGATATGTGCTGGACTTGTAGTAACACCTGAAGCAAATCGTCAACATATTCTTCAAGTACTGTATCGACTTTTGTCAGTTCCAACCCTGCGGTCGGCACGCCTCGTCTCCACGCCCCTCACCTCGTCAACGCGCGCAAACACAAACTCGAAGACGCGCGGGAGCAGCCGTACCGTCGCCCCCCCCGCCCCGCCCCCCGCTGCCGCATCAGCCGCCGCCGCCTCCCCCATTTCTGTGCTGAACTGCCGTAGCCAAGCCTTTGTGGCGGGCGCGCGCGCGGGCGCCTGCAGCATGGTGATGCGCGCTCCGATGAACCTGAAACGCGCGGGCGGTTTGGTGTGTGTGCGTGTTCAGGGAGCATGGAACATTGTGCATATTAGATACGTGAGTGGGTCGATTCACGCGGGGCGTGAGTGGATGGGGGTATGGTTCGTTTCCGTTATTTGTCCTCGCCAGGGGTGGTGTGATGTGTGGATTCATGTGTGTGTGTGTTTGCCGCTACGGTACACTTGAAGTACCTCTAGTATCATACTCGAAGTACATGTTTGTATGTGTTACCGGTACTACATAACATACAAGGTGGTGTAGTCACACAGTGGTGGTATGCGCTGGTCCACTGCTGGGCTGTGCTGGCGCCAGAGCTGGGGTACATGTACATGTATCCTGTATTTGTATCTTCAAAAGTACTTCACAAGGATATGCATGAGAGTAGTTTACTGCACCTGATGAGCTGGGACAGGACGCCGGCGTGCACGCCGTGCATCATCCATGATAAACCACACACTTATGTAGTACCTGTCAAGAGTATGTACAGCGCGTACATGATTATTTGGTAAAGCACATGTGCACCGTACATCGCCCATGACGAACCACGCACCTATATAGTCTTTCTCGAGTAGTATGTATGTATACTTCTAGTATTTACTTGAAGTATATACGTAGTATACAGAGTGCTCTACCGCACCTGATGAGCTGCGACAGGACGCCGGCGTCGAGCGCCCCTTTTGCCGCCATCTGCCCCAGCAGCGCAGCGTCCAGCGCCGCCCTGGTCTCCGCATTAAGGTCCGCGCGGCTCGGCGTCAGCGCGCACAGCTTCTCACACACCTGTTGCACCATAAGACCCCCCCCCATCCCGCCCCGGCAACCAATCACAGGCCCCCGGCACACCAGCAGCATCAGTGAGTGGGTGAGCTGTGCAGGCGCAGGGGCCGGGCGGGCGCGGCGCACACACGCAAAATTGCTTTGCAGTGCATATTATGAACATGCATAAAAAGTGATGACGGTACTTCGAAAAAGTATATGATAGGTGTGTGTGTGTGTGTGTTAGACACGGGAGGGTGTGCGGGGGCTGCCGTGAGTTGTGATTTGTGTGGCGAAGGAAATGGTTGAGGGTGCGTGCGGTGCGGGGATGCGGACGCGTCTTTAGCAACATCTTTGGTGGTGCGGACGCATGGGACAGCAGACAGGAGGGGGCGCGGCGGTGCGGCACGCGTTTTCTGGCTGCCCGTGCTACTGCGGAGGGCTGGCATGGCGCGGCGGCGGCGATGTTTCCGCCGTCTGCTGCGGCACCCACCGTGGCAACTCATCTCAAGTGTGCAATGTGGAGTTACGCAACCCACTACAGAAGGCCAATCTGAGCCACTAGGCACTTGGCATGGCTAAAAGTGAGTGAACTACAAGAAAAAGGGGCAAGGGGGGGATGGTGATGGCCAGTTGGAGTTTGCCAAGCTGTAAATTGTGTTTCAAGTAGTAGTTGAAGTATAAGGGTTGCTGGTGCGCGTGAGAGGAGAGCCACGCACCTCCTCCAGCAGGGCCTGCAGCGGGCCCACGTGCAGGGGGTCGCTGCGCTTGCGCAGGCGCGAGAACGGCACGCGCGCCTCCTGCGGCGGTCACAGGCAGTTACAGGCAGTTACAAACATGAGGGGTGCCATGTGGCAAGGATGGCACGCCGCCACCCTGAGTCACAGGCAGTTGCAGACAAGTGTAAACACAGAAGGGGTGTAAACTTCACCAGAGGACCAGCCAGCATGGCATGGCATGAGTGGCAGGCACTCACAGGCAGTTACACACAGTTACACCAGCGGGAGCCAACTGCACCATAGACCGTGTGGGCAGCATGGCATGTGGCCGTCACGCTGCCGTACTGTGTGCCATGGGGGTGGGTCTGTGACTGCTGTGCAGTGAGGCTGAACGTAGCCACCCAACCCCGTTGTCAACGCGCAAAATACCATGGCTACTGGCACGGCGGTGCAGCACTTTGGCCACTGTGTCGGGTGGGTGTATCTGCATGGAAAGTGTAGCTGGCAACTGACACTGTGCGCATGTCGACACCGTACGCATGTGCTGGTGTTGGGTGATACGCGCGGGGGGAGAGTGCGGCTGGTGACATGCTGTCAGGCGCTTATACAAACATAGTTTCCACAAGAAGGGCATTTCGCATTTGCTCAGCAGTTTTTGTGAGCACGTAGGGGGGACTAGCTGGCAGCAGCTCACTTTCTGCGGGAGCGAGTGAGCTGCTGCTGCAGCACACGCAGACTGGGCCAGCGCAACAATTTATATAAGAAACTGTGGTCTTTTTGGAAGCACCATGCATACTTTGACGTACTTCGAAGTATATGCATAGCACTCTCTCATGAGCAAGACTTCCCTTTACCCCACAAAGTGGATTGAAGACGAGTGTTGAGTCACAGCGAAGAAATACAACATCTAAAACATAAAATTTTTACACAGCAATCTACTCCAAGTAGGTGAACTGACATGTCCATATACTCGTACAATCGGAAGTACAAGGAACAAGTCTAGTCCACAAACTGGATACGAAAAGAGTGTTGAGTGATGGCACGGCAGGTTACAGCGGCGTACCGAGTGTGAGTCGTCATACAGCAGGTCAAAGTAGGGCTGCGCATCGGAGTCCCCCACGGACGCAGCATCGCCATCAGCGTCCAGCCACGCCACGCGCTGCACCGTCGCGCGGTAGTACGCGGAGCCGAGCCTGCGGAGTGCTCAGCAGCAGAAGCAGCAGTGCTCAGCAGCAACAGCAGCAGCAGCAGCAGCGGCGGCGGCGGCAGCAGCAGCACCGGCGGCAGCAGCAGCACCAGCAGCAGCAACAGCAGGAGCAACAAGAGCAGCAGCTGCATTCAGCAGCAGCGGCGCCACCGCAGCAGCGCTTGGCTACAGAAACAGCGGCGGTGGCGTGTTCGGCAGGGGCAGCTGGTGCTCAGCGCACCGTCAGCGCACACGCCACGCGGCGGTGCCAGTTCCGCAGGCAACCGGCGGCCATCAGGCACTGCGCAAGGAGGGCTTGCTGTGCCATACCGCCCCGAGCACGGCTCTGCAGCGACGAAGATGAGAGGAGTGCGTGCTATGCCGCCTGATGCGTTGCAATTGCCGCAGCCGCCTTGCATCTCCTACAGCATTCCCAAGTTGCATGGGCGCCATGCAGTGAGGGCGCGGGTGCGCGCGGCGTAGCCGTAGCCGGGCTTGATTAAGCCGTGTAGTCATGAGCGCGCACGGCAATGTTGCAGCAACAGCGCCAGGCAGTTGCGCAGCTGCCGCGCCGCCTGTGGATAGACGGGGCTCGTGCTGGAAGTGACGCCTGCTCCTGACGCTCGTGTGAAGCAGCACGAGGCGGATGTAGTGGAGCACAAGGGTTGCATGTTGGCGTGCGCCACGGCGCCGTGCCTGGCACACGCTCTCAAGTGACCGTCCCTGAGCGGCGCCTGCTGAGGGCTGCTGGCTAGGCACTAGTGATGGGTCACAGCGTACATGTTTTGCATTACACGCCGTATAACGTATGTGAATGCGCCGTATAACGTATGCAGATTAGCGGATTTACACGGCAAATACGCCGTATATCGTGTTTTTGGGCGTCGAAATATGCCGTATTTTGTGTAACGCATAAAATACGTTGTACGCCGTGACCCATCACTACCAGGCACCCACCTGGCCTGGACCTTCATGCCCGGCTGCACATCCTGGGGGCGCTCTGCCTCCATCACCGCCAGCGTCAGGCCGTCCACCAGCCTCTGCGCGCAGCACGTAGAGCCACAAGCGGTGGTCGCCCATGGTCTGCTGTGGCGCTGGCCGCCGCTGGCGTTGCAGTGGAGCCACCGGTCGGTACAGCTGGCAATGCGGCTGCTGGTTTGGGGTGTGGAGCATGTGGTTCACGATGGCAGAGTTTGCAGGGTAGCAGCGGCAACAGCTACCGATGCGCGCCAACAGCGTGGCGGAAAATCGTTGCGCATGTGTGATGGCTGGCGCTCGCACCCCCCAGCATAGCAGTCTCCGTGCCCTAACATCACTGCGTGCTCCCCCGCCACTGTGCACGCTACACCGCATGGCAGTCGCCTGCATGGTCCGTCGCCACCCAAAGGCCCACCTCACACGGATGCAAAGCCACGCCGGGTGGTACCGCACTGCGCCACCACCTGCACACAGGCGCCGCCACCCTGCCGCCACAGCAGCAAGCACCGGCAGCAGCAACCGCTCCTCGGCGCCGACCACCACTACACTTTGCGAGTTGCATGCGCCGCCTCCCAACAATGTTCACACGCGCAGCCACACTTCGCTCCCCACCTCCCAGAAGATGGTGTGCAGGGTGCGCTCGATGCGCTCCTCCAGGGAGCCCCCCGCCTCGCCACCGCTGCCGCCACCGCCGCCGCCGCGGCCGCCGCCGTGCCGAGAAGAGCTCATGGCTGCCGCGGTCTGCGAGGCAACGGTCAGGCGCACGCCAGAGGCGTCCAGAGAGCTGGTGTCCGCGGGCCCCAGCCGCAGCGTCTGCGGCGGGAGCAGCGAAACGGTTTTGAAACGGTTTTTGAGCCGTCGTGGCCTGGGCAGGGTGACGGCGCCAACCCGCTTTGAAATGAGCAGACTTGCAAGTGGCTTCTGTGCTAGGCGTGGCAGGCGCAGCCTGCAAGCGCTGGTAGCAGCTCACTCGCTCCCGCACAAAGTCAGCAGCTGCCAGCTACTGCCGCCTGCGTTCTCACAGAAACTGCTGAGCAAATGCGAAACTCCCTTCAAGTGGCTTCGGTGCCAAATGTAGCATGCAAATTGAAGGAACACAACCACTGCCGTGTACACTGCCGCCCACAGGCGCACCACACACCGCACACTAAGGGGAGTCCGTCACACCACACTCACCGGGTCGAGCATGAGCTCGTGCGCCAGCCGCTCATTTGCGCCCAGCACGCGCCGCGCCACCGCACTGCCGCCGCCGCCACCACCGCCCTCGCCGGCCGGGCCTGCCGCTGCCACTGCCGCCGCTGCTGCAGACGCTTTTGGGCTGACACTGGGGGCTGAGGCTGCCACAGGCGCAGCGGGTGTCTGCTGAGCACGCGCCGGCGCCGCGTTGGGCGCTGGTGCGGGCTGCAGTTGCGGTGGCTGCTGCTGCTGGTGGTGGGGCACGGGGGGGGGGGCAGCACAGTGCGGTATCAGTTCCGCAACCGCATGTGTGTTTGTGCGCGGTGGGCGGCGAGCGGGCCCTGGCGGACGGTGCGAGCTCAGCACTCTGCAAGAGCGTGTGTTCGCCAAAACGAGGTTGTAGCAGTGACCAGCGGCAGCGTTTCTCATGCGGCCTATACAAGAAATACACAGTTCAAGCGCACCATGAAGGCTTGCCGTGGCATGTGCCCTGGCCGATACGCACCATCCCAGATGCCATGACACAGACAAAGCACGCCATGAGCAGCAAAACGCCGTTGCGTGGGCATACCTGCTTGGCGCCCTGCGCTGCCGCTGCCTCCGCCGCCGCCTGCGCTGCCGCCGCCGCCGCCAAGTCCGCCTCCACAGCTGCCTCCACCTCCTGTGCGAGCGTCAAAAAGGGCCACAATTTCCAACTTCAACTTCAATAGCTGAAGTTGTCTCGTGACGCTGCGGCGCTGAGCACAAGGGGCATCAGGCTGGAGGTGGACCAGTGGCGCGAGCAGCGCAACCAACAGCTGCACCACACCACCATCGTCCGCTACTTTGCATGTTGCGCAAAAAATGTGGCGCTCCCCGGGGGTTACAGTGGCACAAACATGTGGGGCATGTCGGCGGCGGGTGCTCAGCAGCAGCAGCAGTGCTCAGCAGCAAGAGCGTGTGTGCGGCTGACCTGCAGGGTCTGGCGCGCCCTCTCGGTGCCAATGAGCTTCCGCATGGCGACCCGGTACTGCGACAGCAGCGCGCGGAAATGCACACACACACACACGCGCATACAGCACAGAAGCACACACTTCGGTTGGCGGCTGCAGGCTCCAAGTCACACACGGTTCAGAGTGTGATGGTACAGGCGGGCAGTGCCTGACAGCAGCCGCCATTACACACGGTCATCGCATACTGCGCTGTGCAAGTGCCGGTGAGCCTGGTGGGTGCAGTAAGGCCAGTCAACAGCTGCGCCAAAAGTGCCGCTGCGGGTTCCCCAGCCGTTACACACAAGAAGCGCACCTACCTCAGCTGAGCATGACGATGCAAAACATACACCGCCTGCCTCCACAGCGGCACAATACGGCAGCCGTCTCACGCGGCACGCATCCGCCCGCATTGTGCACAAAAGTCAGCCAAACACTGCCCGATTTTGCCCCACAGTCGCGGTGGGCGATCCTGCAAGCGCACCTGTTCGAGCTGTGCCGCCACCATGGCCTGTAGGCGGGAGTCGCCGCTGCCGCTGGCGGCCTCGCACGCCGCATAGGCGCCGGCATAGGGTTGCACCAGCTGCGCCGCCAGCCGCTCCGCATCGGCATCCTGCACGTGTAGTGATGGGTCACAGCTTTTTTATTATTCACTTTATCAAATTTTGATACCAGGAAGTGTTTTCGAATTATGCACCACATATTGTGCGCATTATATGCCGTACAGCTTACTCCAGGAGTATGTACATATGTCGTAGAACGAATGTCCATGAATACACATTTATACATGCGTATCCATGCCCAGCAACGTATTTTGTATGGCATACTCGCCATACATCGCATTGTTCGGCGTAATAAAACGCTCTATTATGGTATGACACATCAAGTACTTCTACGCTGTACGCCACAACCCATCACCACGTGTGTGTCCGCCATGTCAGAGTGAAGCGCGCACACACACTCGTTTTGTGGGTGGGTGGGTGGGGTGACAGCGGAGTGGGTGGGTGAGGGGTTCCACAATGGTGGCTGTGCGGCCTGTACAGTAACCACATGGTTTGTTGTGAGCTGGTGCCAATTCGCTGGCACCCTCCGCATCAGCGCGAGACACGTGCTGTACTGAAACAGATGGCAATTTGCGTATCATCACTGTGGCAACCGTGTGGTCAGTGCTAGGGCGCCGCACCCTGCAAAGAGCCGCGTGCAGAGCTAATCATCGAAGCGCAGTAGATTGTGGGCTCACTATATGTGCATACATGCGTTCCTGTTCGCCCACTCTGGCTTGTGCACTCTGGCACTACACCGCCACTGCCAACAGAAAGGGTTGGTGTGGACTGCGGTGACTGGCGAGATTGAAGATTTTTGCGGACGACGCACTTGCCACAAGAGCGGTGCAGCATCAGACTTCAAAATGCGTATGCGCCCCCATGAATGCCGACATAGAGTGTAGTACGGTACCTCCCTTCGTTGTCGGCAACATGCAAGCACGGCGTTGTGTGTCCACAACGTGCCGCAAGTCCACAGGTGCACGCACCGCAACGAGTGCGACACAGCATGCCACACCCATGCCCTCATGCGCACCACATGGGGCGTCACCGCCTCAACCCCCCCTACAGTCAACAAGCATGACAGGGGCGCACGGTCAGACCACAAACGCGGCGCCGCTACCCACCTTCCACTTGAGGAACGCCTGGGCGAACATGCGGCGCGAGAAGCGCACTTCCGCTAGAGCGCACGCCAGGCTCTGCAGTGAACCTCCGCCATCGCCCGCCTGCACAGCACCGCCATCAGCGGCAGCAGGAGAGGCAGCAGCAGCAGTGCTCAGCAGGAGCATACATTGCCACCAGGAGCATACATTGCTGAGCAGCAGCCGCAGCACCACCACCACCACCACCAGCAGCAGCAGCAGCAGCAGCAGCAAATGCACAGGCATGGCGCCATTCAGCCCAGGACAACGAGCTGTTCTGGGTGCCACATGGGCAAGAGCCGGCAGAACAACTTAGCAACACGCCTCGTGGCATCTGCTGGCAGCTCCTGCGCACAAAAGGGCTCCGCACGTCACCTATCGACTGTGCCACCCATAAAAGCGGGTGATGCAGCAATGGGGCATTCCCGGGCATTTCGGGCACCACATTCCCCCTTCCTGCTGACCCAACCGGTTGCCGCTCCCAAAACCGGAATATGTTCAGCAGGGCAAGCGAGCGCTCGCACCAGGGGCTAAGCAGCGTCGTGGCCGTCGCTAGCAGTGCAGCAGATGTTTGAATGCCACTGCGCGGGGGTTACAGCTGTCTCCCCCTCACCTGCCCAAGCGCCGCCACGCCCTCGCAGAGGGCGCGCAGCTGCAGCACCAGCAGCCGCGCCGCGCAGCACAGCAGGCGCGCCTCGCAGCCCTCCAGCGCCTTCACCGCGCCACCAGACTGCCGCGCACAACAGTTGAAGTACAATCAAAAGTTGGTGAGACGCCGTGGCTGGCAGAGCGCAACGCACCCAGCAGCTGACGTCCTCAGCACTCCACGACATGCGCGGTCACAGCGGTGCTCAGCAGCCGATGATGTGCTCAGCACTCTACAAGACGCGCGGTCCTGGAGGCGCGCTTAGCAGCAGATGGTGTGCTCAGCGCTTCACGAGCGGCGCGGTCACAGCAGCGCACCACACACACAGCCGGCGCTCACATCCGGCTCGTCCACCAGCACATCCTGCGGGTACGCGGCGATGACGGCCGCCGTCAACAGCGACCGCGGCCCCCGCGCCATGTGCGGCTGCGCTGCCAGCGCGGCGTCGTGCGGCAGGCACGACACCACCGCCGCTGCCGCGCCCTGCAGCTCCCTGCGGTGCAGCGCGGCGCGCGCTGCCTCGAAGGGCGGGCGGCGCGGGGGCGCGAACGCGCCCAGCTGTTTCGCCAGCTGCGCGGTAGGAGGTACAGTGGTGGGTGGAGGCCGTGGGGCGGTTGCGGATTGGGTGGTGGATGCGAAGCGGGGCGAATGAGGGTGTGGTCATGTGCAGGTGAGGTGCCGCACTTACGTGGTGCGGAAAGGTGGAGCTGCTGGTTTCGTCAGCGGTGCCGCAGGCACAGGGTGCCAAGGTATTTCGTCAACGGTGCAAGGATGACAGTCTGCTGCGAGATGCGGCGGGACGCAGGTGGTCTAGTGCATGCATAGCACGCACGCACACAACTTCGCAGACTGCTGCCAACTGTTGTTGGGGCCGTCGGTGTTGCAGCGGCCGTACAGACCACAATCGCAACTTCAACATGGCCGTTGCACCCACCAGGGAGAAGGCCTGAGAGGACTTTCGCGCCAGCTCTGAAGTCCTCCTCAGCTGCTTACACCGACGCCACCAGCCCTGCAGCACCTCCGCTGCCTGAGCAACTCTGTCTGCCTCCTCCTCATCTGGTGTCGCTTCCCACAGAGCCGACGAGTTCTGCCTTGAGATACGCTCGATGCCGTCGTTAAAGCCCTCGTACTCGGCTGTGCCCTGGTTGCGGCTGGGCTCCCCCTGCAGGCTGATGGCGATGTCCTTCCTTGGTACCGGCATGGCAGTTGCTGCTATCAGCGGGGCGGGCCTGTCCCTCGTGCCCGCCGCCAAACACAAAAATGCCCTTGACGGGTGCATGGTTGAAGAAGCATGTCCACGTGTGCACGACTGCGCGTGCGCAAATTTGAACGCTAGCTTGTGCACACGCCAGTTTACTCAAAGGGACTTTCGACCCAGGCGACTGCTGGTGTTGCAGTAAGTAAGATCCCTCTCACCGCAGGCTGACTTGCTGTCAAAGCTAAAGAGTCCACTCTTCGCCCTGCCTGCCTTTCAACCCACGAGAATGATGAAGGTGGCTGCTTTCCTGGCGCTCCTCGCTGCGGCTGAGGCCTTCGCGCCCACCGCCTTCGCGGGCAGGCAGCTGGCGAGGGTCAACTCCGCGGGTGAGCAGAGTCCCCCCCTGACTCTGAGCAATTTTCATGCACACAGGTTTTTGGTCCAGCTTTGACAACGTGGCGTCGGTGGCGGCGCAGTAGAAGCAGGCGGCTGGCGGCTGGAGAATGGCGCAAAGCGGCTGGCGCACGTTGGGAGACGCAAAGCTCGCAGCTGCCGCAGAAGGACTCGAGCACGCGAGCTGCCGCGCCTGGCGCTGCTGCTGGGGACGCCTCTGGTTTGGTGATTTTGGCGAAGGAGTGGCATGTGCTGGCGACGGCCGCGCAGGCTGCCGTGCCTGCGAGGGCGCTGGCATGCGCAGCCGAGCTCCGGCATACGCTGTCACACTGCTCAGTGCAGGTGCCGACCATCGCCATGGCGGCAACGAAGTGCTGCCGCTGACCATGATGCTGTCGTTGCTGCTGTTTTGTGCCTGGTGCCCGCAGCCGTCACCCGCATGGCAGTGCAGGACATGCTCGGCGCCGACACCGAGACCGGTGGGGTGTTCGACCCCCTGGGCTACTCCAAGGACGAGGCCAGCCTCTTCCGCAACCGCGAGGTCGAGCTGAAGCACGGCCGGTGCGTCACGGTTGAGCTGCAAACTCGCAGCGTGTGTGCGTGCCAGCCTGCTGGCGTCCGGAGACATGCTGCTCACACACATGGCGCTCGCGTTGTGTACCGCTGGCAAATCCCAGCTAGGAAGCGCACAGTGCACACACTTACCTGCACGCTGTGCTTTGCTGTGCTGTGCTTGTTCCCGCAGTGTTGCCATGCTCGCCACCCTCGGTGTCCTGGTGCAGAACTACGCGCACCTGCCCGACCCCGTGTTCAGCAACCCCCGCCCCATCGCGGCCCTGCAGCAGGTGAGACACAGCATTGCGGTGCCAGTGTGTGCAAGGGAAGGGGTATATAGGTGTGGTAGCTGCCCCATGGTGTTCAGTAGTTGTATGTCTTAGTAACAGTTTTGGGATCGGCATGCACACAAGGCCGTGACCAGTGCCATCCTTTAACGGGCCTGAACGGGCTCCTGCGCCGGTTTCACGCAACATGGGCTCTGCTGCAGCCGCTGCGATGCACGATGCCGCTTGTTGGTGTCATTGAGGCATGCTATGAATGCACACAATAGGAGAAGAGTACAGCTAGGAAACCACGGCGCATCTATCACTGCCACTTTGTCCACCCTCGCGTACCTCAACCATCCGCGCACAAGGCTCATCAAACTCACGGCGTCACCGCCCTTCATTTCTTGTGGTGCACAGGTGTTCGCTGACCGCCCGCTGGCCATCTGGCAGATCGTGTTCGCGGTTGGCGCGTTCGAGCTCTCCTACGGCAAGCAGGACTACGAGAGCAAGGCCCCCGGCGACATCGCCGACTTCGGCGACATGTTCAAGGTGCGGCGCGCCCCAGCCCTTTGCAGCTGCTCGGTTTGCCGGCAGCAAATGGCTTGTGCAGCAGCAGAACGCCACGTGTGAACCCGCTGTCTGTCACGGCAGCGAGCGTGTCGTGCTTGACGCACAGTGCACACACACGCAGCCGCGGTGCCAGTTTGCCGCGACACTCTCTGACGTGTGCCGCGCACCGCCCGCTCCAACGCTGTGCGCCACTTTTTTCTGCAGCCCACGGACGAGGCAGAGTGGGAGAAGGTGCAGCTGCGCGAGCTCAAGAACGGCCGCCTGGCCATGATGGCCTTCGCGGGCATGCAGGTGCAGGAGGCGCTCACCGGCCAGGGCCCCATCGAGCAGATCGTCGCCGGCCACCTGTCCCCCTTCGGCGTGAGTGCCACCACCGTGATGGCTGCTTGCGCATGTCGTTTTAGTTGGTGGTGGTTGGGATGGTGATCCACTTCGGCACTATGCCACCACCCTGTGATGGCCGCTTGCGCATGTCGTTTGCTGTGTGAACTGTGTTTGGGCGGATGATCGATCCACTTCGGCGTGAGTGCATGCCGATTTCTGAAGGCGGGCGGGAGGGGGAGGGCTGTGCGTGCCGTGGCTTCAATTATGCGTTTATTGCTGCGCAACCGGTGTCGGTTCATACACGCGGGAGGCGGCGAGCATGCACGCTGCACTTGTTTGTGCACACGAGCCTGTGATGAGATGTTTAGCAAACTTCGCACATCAAGTGCAATACCATTATGCTAATTCAAAGTATGTCAGCCATGTGCTCATTCCTACTTTCTTGTGTCCCTCGTCTCGTCCTGCCACCACAGGACGGCCAGGGCTTCTTCTAAATCACTCGCCCACTGGCGCCGGCCTCAGTCTGCTGTTGCGTCCCTCTTTAGAGGGGGGTGGGGGCGCTTGCTGGCCACCCCACCATGTTGTTAGGCAGTCTTGAGTGGCTAAGTGTTTTTACAGTACTAGAGGAGTGCGCCTTGCCCTGCCCGCGGGCTGCTCCATTTTCACCCCCCCCACACAATCTGTCACACTGTATTTAACAAATGAGAATTGACGTCTGCGTGTCTACACAGTTCCGGCGTGACTGGCTTCCCTGTTGTTGCTGGCTGCTGCTTGTTGCGTGCCTTATAATTATTGAAGCAGGCAACTTCAACTGTGCAGCAGCACACGTGTGCGGATGGAGTGCATGCATGCATTTTCATTTTGTACTCGCTTGTGCCACAATGCTTTGTCTTCCCATGCATCATTACCATTGTACTGTGTGACGAAGGTACATGTTCATGTGGTTCTATGTATGTATACACATGCACACAAACAACCACGATGCAACACAGGTGGGCGACACTGCCAGCAGACACTCTGTGGTGAGAGCGGTGGCGGTGGGAGCAGCAGCAGAGGCAGCACATAGGACGGGCACATAACGTGCTGTGAAGCGATGCGACAATGTCAACTGGTGTTGTCGTATTGGCGCCCAAATACCCACACAAGGTGGTTGCGTGACGACTGGCTTGTGCATAGTGGCACACTTGCAAAAAGATAATCCGCCACTCTAGACCAGAATGCGCGCGCGAGCACAGCACAGATACTGCAACTGGCCAGCTGCCCCTACTGCTGCTGCACCGCAACTGCTTGTGGGTCTTGACTGCTCCGAGTGATGAGCGCCCTCCTGACTTGAGCACTCGGAGTTCATGATGGCACTGGGCGCGGTGCACGCACCCCTGACCGCACTTGCTGGATCCTGCAATGGGCGGCAGAACGTTCGCATGCATATGCAAAAGCATGGTAAGTGTTTTCATGCGATGCGGCATGAGGCTCTAAGTGTGTGCGCAGACTTGCATGCGTGTGTCGATGCCACCGGCTGCCGTGCCACGCGCGCATGCTGCCATGACATGTGGCACACCACAGACATGCCATGCTCGTGCACTGCGGGGCGGGTGGGTGGCATCGACTGCCGTGCCACGCGCGCATGCTGCCGTGACATGTGGCACACCACAGACATGCCATGCTCGTGCACTGCGGGGCGGGTGGCGTAGCGCACCTTTTGCCGAGGGGTGGGTACCATTTTGTAGCAGGTGTGGCGCGTTGCCTGGCTTGCCCTTGTGGCAAGCCACACTTGTGCACCCTGCAGTTGGGGAGGCACGACAACAAAAGTACAACCATGACTGCCCTGTTAGCACCGCCAACTAGCACTGCAAGCAATGCGACATGCACCTGAAAGCATTTGCCCACATGTGTTCTCACATCACAAACTTGCAAGCTGTCGAACCAAAAACAACGTAACAACACCAGGGGTGGCAGACCATGGCATGCACCTTCATTGTCCGGGCAGGGTGTTGCAATACAGGGGCGGAGCAGCACGACGCGCGCAAGCAGCGGCGCTGATGTGGCAGTCGCACTTGGCGGCTGTGGCCCGTGGTCCATGGCACATACTTCAACAAGTAGAAGTAGTCACCTGTAAGGCACACGAGCAGCGCAGCAGGGGCAGCACCAGCAAGGCACGCAGCTCGAGGTAGACCAGGTTGTTTGGCAACTGTGCCATCGTTTGTGCACGCACAGTACCGGCGTACCCGCTGCCAAACCACTTCACACTGTACACGCCAAGCAGGTAAAATACTATAGTACCAGGTACAGCAACCTAGAACGCCGGCACACGGTGTGTAAACAGTGACTGTAATGGTATGGCTCAGCTTTGAGGTTTTGAGGCTCACATGTGGCCGGGAAGCGCACACATGAGGGCTAGCCCACATGGCTGGTTTGCTCAGCCCGATGCAGGGTCGCAGCACCACGGCATGCTACAACGCACTCTCGTGCCAGAGCAGCCATACCTCTGTTGCATCATCGCCAGGGATTAATCACCAGGTACATGGTGCGTGCGACAAGCGGCAGGCCGACGCATGCGACAAGCGGCAGGCCGACGCACGCGACAAGCGGCAGGCGGGTGCAGCAAGCCATGCTGGTGCATGAAGGCGGGTGCGGCAGGTCAACGCGTTTTGACAGGTACTCTGTTGAAGCCCTGATGGCACGTACAAGGCGCGATTGACTGGGCTTACAGTAAGTCTGGTCCATGAAGCCCACACAGACACCACAGGGCCAGGGTATGCCCCCAGAGGTCAACGTGGGGATAAGGCACAGGAATTCATAGGCACTCAGCCACATGGCGCGGTGCTCACAACCACGCCAAGGGCATATTGTACCACAGGGCCTGCCGCTGGAACGCCACAAGGCCGCGGAAACGCACGCGGCGCGGCTGCAAAGGGAACCTCTCCTAACCCGTCCCGTGGGGCATGTAGGCTGGTCGAGGGGGCGGAGCCGCGCCAAGCAGCAGACTCTCGCTGCGTTCCCCTCTACCGAGGCAGCAGGCCTGCGTGATGCAGACACAGCCAGGGTGCGTGACGAGAGGGACCCTCGCCAGGCTCCCACCCCCACTTGCCGGTGGCGAAGCTAGCTTGCGAGGCGAGACCAGGCCGTGGCCTGCACAGTCACCTGTGCCTCACCTCCACCAGCTCGACCACTCACGTCGCAAGTGTGGGGTGAGCCCTGCACTGCGTGCACCACCGCATGCCCCTGATCTCGACACCCCTCAGCTCCCCCCTCTGGCCTCCGAAGCTCCTGGTGTGGTGTGCGAGGCACAAGACCACCAGTTGACAACAAGGGCCACGAGCAGCTCGTCTCGTCAGTCCTGCCGTTTCGCGCGAGCGGTTTCATTGTTCGGGGAACAGTCATTCGTTCCCCGAGGAGGGGAGGGGGTCGCCAGGATCGTTCCTCACACCTGAAGAAAGCTGTTGAACCAGAGCCACCTGCCGTTTCATTGTTCGGGAACTCAACATTCCTTTGTTTCCCCGGGGTCGGGTTGTGCCATGCGCTCAAGCTGCTCTGCGTACAGAGAGACCGCAAATGCGTCTGCTCACTCGCTACTGAGAAGAGAAGGGCGGGGTGCCTGCCGCTCAGTAGCGTGGCCACCATCCTGCGTTGCACCGGCCCTTTCCACGGGGCAGGCAGTTCCTGCGCAAGCTTCCTGCGCAGCTTCCGGCGCAGGCAGTGCACTTCCTGCGGGTGCGGGGGGCGCTGCGCCCGGCAACTGCAACAACACCTGTGAGCAGCAGCAGGAGCGGTAGCAGCAGCATGAAGCGCAAGCGCGGCCATCAGCGCTCCCGCGGCGGCGGTAGCAGCCGCATAAAGCGTGGCCGCGGCCGTGGCAAGCACCACAGCAGGAGCGGCCCAAGCCAGCGCAGCAGCAGCAGCAGCAGCAGCCGCAGCCGCAGCCGGCGTGGCCGCGGCCGTAGCAAGCACCACGGCAAGAAGGGGCGAAGCCAGCGCAGATGCAGCAGCAGCAGCAGCAGCAGCAGCAGCCGCAGCCGCAGCCGCAGCCGCAGCCGCAGCCGCAGCCGGCGTGGCCGCGGCCGTAGTAAGCACCACAAGAAGGGGCGACGGCGGCGCAGCAGCAGCAGCAGCAGCAGCAGCAGCAGCAGCAGCAGCAGCAGCAGCAGGAGCAGCAGCAGCAGCAGCAGGAGCAGCAGCGGCAGCAGCAGCAGCGGCAGCAGCAGCAGCGGCAGCAGCAGCAGCGGCAGCAGCAGCAGCAGCAGCAGCAGCGGCAGCAGCAGCCGCAGCAGCAGCAGCAGCAGCAATAGCCGCAGCAGCAGCAGCAGCGGGAGCGCTGGCAGGCGGGACAGGAGGAGCGACCAAAGCCGGCGCACCACCACCAGCAGCAGCGACGGCAGCCGGCAGCCCAGCAGGGACCCACGCGCCCCCCGCCCCAACAACAACGGCCAGCAGAGCGCCACCGTCGGACGCACCAGCGACGGCTGGAGCAGCCGCAGCCACCCTGGCAGCCGTAGCAGCAGCATGCACAGGAGCAGTGTCAGCTCTGCTAGTGGGCCAAGTCGCAACAGCAGCAGCACCGCTGTCAACACCTACTGCGGTGGCGACAGTCGCAGCCGCGGCGGCTGGGGCGTGCAGCAGCGGGGCGCAGCGCCGGCAGCAGCAAAGGAGGTGGACGATGGTGGGCCACACACACAGAGCCGGCGCGGCCGCACCACAAAGTTCTCAGCAAAGCGGCAGAGACAGTTCACGCACACAAAGGGGCACAACCGCGGTGCCAGCTCCAGGAGTAGGGCGCGCAGCAGGCGTAACGACGCTTTGTTTGTGGCAGCACAGACGCTCATCAGCACGGCCGATGCGCTGCTCGAGGCAGCGCTGCAGGCAAACAGCGCCAACCCCGGCAGCGTGCCTCCTGAGGAGCTCGACAAGCTACGCAAGGGACTGAACTCGCCAAGCGCCAGGCCGCCGATGGCGTCTTTTTTGCACTCAATCAGGACGGCGCCACGTGGGACGGTGACGACCGGCGCGCCATGGACCTGCATGCCCAGACAGTGGAGACTGGCGAGGTACTACTTCACTGACAGGCGCTAATCTAAGTACAGGTAGTACTAGCAGTAGCAGACACCTTACAGCAACTTGCAGGTTCTTGCAAATGCCTCATTCGTGACACATGTATGTTGACCAGTCCACCGGACCGGTGGGCTGCTAATAGGTTGCATGTGCGCATAAGCAGCTAGGTTTCGCAGCTGCTTGCCAACATATGTGCCTGGGTATTGCGCGGCAGCTGTGGCATAGTAGCACATGTTGACACCATGTACCCTGTTAACACCATGTTTGCGTGCGTGTATGCCATGCTCTGTCCACCACAGCTGGTCCTACGCAGGTGGGGGCTGCCTAAGCTGCAGGACTGCAGGACGCTCAAGGTCGTCACGGGGCGAAACGGCGGCAGGTCAGCACTGCGCGCCAACCTGCCCGGCTACGTGACACAGCACTACCAGCTGCAGTGCACACTACCAAGGGCGGACTGGTACTTCCTTGTGCACGCGACCGGCGCCGACAGGACCCGCATCCAGCAGATCACCGCAGATGAGGCCACAGACGAGGAGGAAGGCTGACGCTGGCACCGCCTTCTCTCTGGGCGCTCGAGGTGACTGCATGGGTTCGCGTGGTTGGGGCGGTGCCGATGCTGCCTGTGCTCTACTGTGCGGCACGCAGCGTGAGCACTGGCGGCTGTGCAGGTTCTGGCCAGCCGGAGGGTTGCTGTATGTATACACTGTGAATGACAGTACATACACTTGAAGTGTATTTATGAGCTTCTACTGGCGCAGACAGGAGCGCATGTATATACTTTTTGAAGTATGTGATGCTGGCCGTGCAGCCCCGGTGAGCAGCAGCAGGGGCAGTCGACACTGCAGCAGCATGCGGGCAACCCTTCCAGAACGGAAATTGCCTGTACGATTAGAAATCACTGTAGTACGGGTGTGCGCGCATGTGCTTGCATGTGGCTGCCATCCAGTCACCCCGCCAGCGGGGGACACGGCACTCCACGGCACTGCCACTGACGCACAACCCAGCAGGCGTGTGCAGCATCCCAGCTGCGGCTGAAGCACCTGTGCACAGCGGCCGCCTTGCTACCGTGCACGCAGCTGCCCTGCGCGTGTCAACTGCGCAGAACTGCAAGCCAACGCTGCAGCACGGAAGTGCCACGGCTATGGCTGCTTAGAGGAAAAGCTATGCCGATGGGCAGTGGACGCCTGTAAATGCAGCCACAAAAACATCATGAAATAGCCCCCCTGTGCCGCTGCAGAGAACTCTCCTCCCCGGGTCCCCGTCTGCCCCCCCCCCCCCCCCCCCCAAAGCCATCCGCACAACCGCCCGCACCACCCCCCCGCGCGCGCCCGTCGCGCACAATATGCTCCCCGCATTGGTGGACATCCATGAACTCATTACGGATGCCCAACCACTTTGCTTCGCTCGGCATCACCTCAATGGGGTCGGCAAACTCCGCCTGTCTGCTTCCATGGGCGCCACTCCCTCCGCCTAAGCTTCTCGCCCGCCGGCCGCACCGATGCCTCTGTTGGACTCCATGGGCTCAGCCCGCTTTGAGAGTGTAGCAACGCGGCGGCTTTGACCGTCGCCTCTGTTGCCTTCTCCTCCACCTTGGCCTTGTTTGTGGGCTGCGTCATCATGATGATGGGCTTGCACACCTGTACGGCACAGTACACGCGGCACAGGGGAGATGGGCCGAAGGGCTGAGCAGTTTATAGGAGCTGTGTAGGGACGAGTGTGCAGCAGTGCTGACTTCCCTACGGCTGCAAGCAATCGGCTGCAAGCATTTTTGGGGCTGCTTTCTAGTCTTCTAATGTCGTTATGATACATGCTGGAAATTAGAGGTGCCGCAGCGGACGGCATTGGCGCTGCGCAGTGCTCAGCAGGAGCTGCGGGCGGGGGTGACTGTGCCAGTGTAACGTGGCTGCACAGAGCATGGCGCCGCATGCCAGCGGCTGCAGCAGGTGACGCTGCGAGGCTGCCGAAGACGTTCTGTGTACGGGCCCGTTGCTGCTGCTGTTGGTGGGTCACCCAGAGAGCATGGTAGTGAAGGGCGGTTCCCCGGATGCGTCAAAAGAACCTGTTGGCAAAAGGCTGGCGAGGCGCTCCCACCTGAGCTTTGTGCAGCTGCTGCTGAGCAGGCATGCCGGAGCACGTGCTCAGCAGAAGCAGTGGCGCGCTGAGCACAAGACCACCGCTGTCTCAACAGCACAGGTTCTGAACCGCACACCACCAAACATTGCTTCGTACCCCCACAACTTGCGTCAGCAAACAATGAGCATGTGTCAGCTGGGTATACTTGGTGTTAGTACACGCAATCGCGATTTAGTTCGCTTTGATTTAGTGCGGTATGCGGTTTGATGCGGGGTCCAGAGACATGCATGTCACAGACCACGTGACTTGATACAAGTGATACACAATGCCCCATTTGATTTAGTGCCGGTCTTGCTTTGGTGCGGGGGTGCTAGGGGGTGACACTACCCCGCATTAAATCGCGAGTGCACTGTAACTGTTGACAGGCCTGCTCGGCAGCGGCTGTGCACCCTGTGGAGCTCCTCCAGCTGCCACACATTGCTGCATAGTTTTCAAACTTGCGCCAGCAAACAAATGCCTGGGAATACTTCTCTATGGTGCTTTTGACAGGCCTGCTCGGCAGCGGCTGCGCACCTTGCGGAACTCCTCCAGCTGCGACTTGGCGTCGGCGACCTTCACCACGGGGTTAGCGGCCAGCGGCAGCGCGCCCTGCTTGGCCTGCATGTCAAACATCCACTCCTGCAATGGCGGCGGCAGGCAGAGGCGGCACCGGGAGAGGTTGTGACGCCGTGTCTTTAATAGGCACGTGTGTCCCATGCAGCTGCTGTGGTAGCGGTCGTGGTTGCAGGTGACGTGTATGTCACAGTGCACCACTCGCATGTCAAGTGAGGTTGCAGCCTGGGCAGCACCCATGCACGCCGCAAGTAAGGTTTGAGAGGGGGGGGGAGGGGGGGCACACACAGCAGCATGTGTGATTCGGCCGTACCCCACCTCCCACACATGCCGACCCCAAGGGCATGTCAGCATGTCGGGTCATACAATGGAGGGGCATGCTCACGTGCGCAGTCAGGTGTCGCATTCGCTGCAGGCCAAAACTAGACAAGTGTTGATCCCCAATACCTCCACGCATGAGAGCTAGGGGCTGAGGATCGAGAGCCTCTCTTTTGCATGCCCTTAATATGGTACCCAAGTAAACTGCTGGCAATATTTTACCACTACACTGTACTAGTAGGAGTATTTTTTAATTACTTCAGAAGTATTTGCACTTGTGGGCGTGCAAGAGCCCACGCCACGCATGCCAGCGCGCTCCTGGCCATGGCGCAAGCCCGGCAGCGTATGAATACGGACGCAGAAAGTTCTCTCAACAACCAAGGGCATCAAGTGCTGCTAGAGGGCAGGCCTTAGCCGCCGGCAGGCTAGGGCTGGACCTGCCAGTAGCACTTGCATGTACTAGTACCGTAGTAATAGTGATTTTACATAGACTCTTTGCGGCATATGTGTGTCGTACATGTACTTCGAAGTATACACGCGCTACACAGCGTATGACGCAAACGAAGTACCCTGGCAAACATCACCATGCATGGGGTAATGGGGTACCGAATTCATAACAGTCCTTTCATGTGGGAGCCCACCTTCGCGGTTCTGCGCCTCGTACAGGCGCTGCTCAATGGGCCCCCCAGCGCCTGCAGGTCGACAAGCTTCGCCGTGTACACATACTTTGTGCTGTCAAAGCCCTCATCGGAGTACAGCCTGCGCATGGCGTGCAGCGGGCGGCGGCAGTGGGGGGGCGGTGTGGCAGTGTTAGAGAAGGCTGCAGTATTGGCACACCATGTGCCTGCATCAGCCCATTGTTGCATCTACATGATGCAACCGGATAGCCGACAACATGCGCAGGTCACACTTGACAGCGATGCTTTTGGGGCATCACTTCGATAAAATGCAGCATTTGAACACTTTGCATGTGCCACCTCGGGCCTAAACGCCATTAAACCAGCCCACAACAAGCCAAAATTATGTGGCTGAGCTCTGTGGTTCTGGCGCGTGGGCTGAGCTGCTTCTGCAGCCTGCCCAGTGGCGTATGCCCGTGGCCTGCAGCCATAGAAATTCGCACAGCGCAGCTGACACACCGTGCCTCTGGCTGAGCACGGCTGCTCCTCTAGGCATGTAAACTCGCATGGGTGCCACACAACCAACGCTCACCACTGCTTGATACTCGTGCGTGCCACCTCGGCCCCCCAGCGAGCTCACTACCAGCCCCACAGCAACACACAAACAACTCATGTGGTCACAACCAACGGCAACCCACCACTAGTGATGGGTCACAGTGCATAAATTTCGCATTATGCGTTGTAACGTATCGAAGTAAGTACAGACTGCGTACAACGTACACACATGAACGTACTTGTGCGGCAAATACGCCCTGTGCCGCGTTCTGGGGTGTAGGAATACGTAGAATTACGCCATATTTTGTAGTTCGAAGTATACCATATGTGAATAGTTTGAAGTACGTTGCACACCATGGCCCATCGCTACTCACCACTCCTCGGCGGCGCCCAGCAGGGTTGTTAACATGCGCTCGCTGACCCCACACACATACGCCGCATACGTACGAGGCCGAAAACGCCGTATACGTACGCTACATACGTGGACACCCCGACCCGGCCGAAACTGTCACATACGCGTGACATACGTGGGTCTCCCATGTGCTGAGCAGCTGGGAGGTGCGCCTACCCACTGCTGCATGCTGTGGATCGGCCGGTATGGCTTTGCTGTCGTGCTCAGGCTTGCTGGGCACTGCCTGCTCAGTGCTCAAGCTTGCCATGGCACCTTCACGGAGCCACAAAACTGCCTAACCACTAGCTCAGATATGGCGCCTCCACGTATGCCCGCGCATGGGGCCTAAAAAGTGGACATACATACATATGCGTATCACATGCGTAAATACGTATCGTATCGTATGATAACAACCCTGGCGCCCAGGCCACACAACAGCACTCGCCACTGCTTCAATACTCGCACACCCGCCACCTCGGCCCTCAACGACCTCAAAAGAGCCCCAGAACAACATTTATAAAAACAACCCGTTGTGGTCACAACCGATAACAAGTCACCAATAGTGATGGGTCAGAGCGTACAGGTGTCGCATTATACACTGTAATGGGTAGTAGGTACTTCAAAGTACCAGGTATACTGTATGTAAAGACGGTAAAACGTATGCACCTGAACGTATTTATAGAGCAAATACGCCATGTTTCGCGTTTTGGGGAGTAGAAATGCGTAGCATTACGCCATATTTTTATATATATATATATATAACTCATGAAACACGTTATGCACCCTGACCCATCACTTATTATACCGCAAATACGCCGTGTGTCGCGTTCTGGAGCGTAGAAATACGTAGAAATACACCGTACTTCGAAGTATTTTGTACGGGTAGCGTGTGAAATACGATGCACACCATGACCCATCACTACTCACCACTCCTCCGCGGCGCCCAGGCCACACAACAACACCCGCCACTGCTTGGATACTCGCATACGCCACCTCGGCCCCCAACAAGCTCAAAACCGCCCCACAACAACATCAAAACAACGCGTGCGGTCACAACCAATAACAAATCACCACTAGTGATGCGTCACAGCGTAGAATTGTCGCATTACACGCCGTATAACACACGTAAAGATGGCGTAAAACAGGTAGAGAATAACGTATTTACACGGCAAATATATGCCGTCGTGTGTCGCGTTCTGGGGCGTAGAAATACGTAGAAATACGCCGTATTTGTACTTCAGTTTTATAATATACTGCATGTACTTCAAAAGTATGTAATGCATTACACACGTTACACACCATGGCTCATCACTACTCACCACTCCTTGTCGGCGCCCAGGGCGCACAACAACACTCGCCACTGCTTCAATACGCGCACGCACCACCTCGGCCCCCCAGCGAGCTCAAAACAGCCCCGCACCAATATGAAAACGACACGTGTGGTCACAACCAATAATAACTCACCATTAGTGATGGTCAGAGCGTACAAGTGTCGCATTATACGCTGTATAACGTACGCAAAGACGGCGCAAAACGTACGTCAAAGAAGTACACATACTAAAACTTGAACGTATTTGTACGGCAAATACGCCATTTTTGTGTAACGCATGACATACTTCAAGTACATTACACGCAGACGGAGATTGCCCAGCAGCTGGCACGTGTGCGCAGCGACGCGCTGATGGCGTTCTTGGAGCAGGTGGCGGGA
>JAULBY010067652.1:0-32728 GCA_032358315.1 Ophiocytium majus | reverse complement strand
ACCGGAGTGTTTGCTTCTGTGTTACTGCTATGTTGCTGTTGCTGCTGTCCCTGCTGGGTAAAGTGGACCTGTAACATGTGCCACACAGTGCGTGGTGACTGATCACTTCCCGAAAGGGGTGGAACATTAGTAGTACACTGTCTGGGCCAGGTGCCCGGGCCAGCAACCAGCAATATGGTGGTTGGGAACGTGCCACCATCTCTACTCGCCTTCCTGCGGAACCGATACCGAATGCACGACCCAGTCTCTGAGGGCTAATGCTGAGCATCATCATTGCCAGCGCGTCCTGCTGAGCAGACTGCGAACGCGAACGGGGGAACGAAACGCGAACGACAAACGCACACTGTGCAAGTTTGTCGAATTTATTATAAAGCTACCATTTTTTTTTCATTCTTTCTTGTACGCGCGCGCTCACCACGTTTTCTTTTTCTGCCCTCAACAGTGCACACACACTGGCACACCCAGGCGGCACGAGGACCAGGCGCGAGTACCCAGGCAGCTGCATCAAAGGTTCACAAGCGCGCGGTCAAACACCAGCCCAGCTGTCCTAATATTGCTCCTCCAGGCAGCCGAACCCGCAGCTCCCGCCACGAGAATGAACCAGGAGGCTTACGAGGCCAGGCAAGCTCGCCGCCAGCGCAACCAGGAAACCTGGGAGCACACGGTGCGCTACGTGCACGAGCACATGCCCACGGCCGTCAAACCATCAGTCAAGGTGCTGCACGAACCGACAATGTACCAAGCTGACCCCGGGAGCTGCGACGACATGCGCATCGAGTTTCACGCCATGGACTCCATCGTCTGCGGTAAGTGACGGGGAGTAAAACGCGTCCGTTAGCTCCGAGGTCCTGCACCAGCTTGACAATGTATGTTCTGTTGTAGCTGTTGCCGTGGGTGCCATGCCGCTGGTGGCGATGCACGTGCTGGTTGTTGCGTATGCCCTTGTTTAATGTGCGCACTACGTACGGTACAAAGGATGCCATATACTACTGTAGTATCAGGTTGTGTGCTGCAACTCCTTTTGCAGTCTTGCTGAAAGTGGTGTTTCTGCTGTTGTGTGTGCCGCTTGACGTGTGTGTGCCAGGTGTGAAGCTCAAGCAGGAGGGGCTGAACCCGGTGGTGCTCAACTTCTCCGCCTGGGCAACTGCAGGGGGTGGCGTTGAGTGGGGTGCAGGCGCACAGGAGGTGGGTCTCAGGCTGTGAGACATTGCTTGCACTTTCCGTGCTAAACTTTCCAAGCACCTTGCGTGTTATGAATATGCCTCAGTTATTAGGACAACCATGCAATGAGCAGTGCCAACCATAACCGCATTGCCAACAGCATTTGCTGATTCCAGGCCCTCATTCCCGCACACTTGCTGCCGTGTACCCTGCAGGAGTGCCTGTTCCGCAGGAGCAACTACTACAAGACGCTTACCCAGGACTTCTACCCCTATCAACCCGGCCAAGCCGTCTACAGCCCTGAAGTCACGGTGTTCAAAGACACGGAGGCCCTGGGCTGCCCACTGATGGACCCCTTCCCAATGGCATTCATCGCCTGCCCAGCACCCAAGAAACCAGTGCTTGACACTGGCCTCAGCCTGTCACGTGAGGACGCAAGCATGTTTGCACGCCAGATTGACCTTGTGCTGTTGATTGCGCGCGCCAACGGCCATGACGCCATTGTGCTGGGGGCGTGGGGCTGTGGTGCCTTTGGGTGCCCAGCGCGCCATGTGGCACAGCTCATGTTACAGGCGCTGCAGGGTGCAGGTGCCAAGCACGCGCGCGCATTCAAGTGTGTTGCGTTCGCAATCGTTGAGTACCCCGTTGGGCACACGCCCCTCATGGATGCCTTCCAAGAGACCTTCGCCATGGGGTCCAGTGCGTGAGGTGGTAACACATGCACCGACTGTCACAGCTGCCACAGTGGTCAAACTCTGGCCCAAGTACGCTACAGTGCTGCTGCACTGCGAAGGCTGTGGATGCGCACACTTGGCGGTCGCTCGTGTGCACAAAACAAGACCGGCCTGATGCGCACATGGCAAGTGGCGGCCAATGTGTGTGTTAGGCCATGACAGCAAAAAGGGCGGGCAGGTGCACACTTGGGAGGGTTGGAGAAAGGCTGGTTGCGGTTGCCAGTGCGGCCCTGCACCTGATGTAAGTTATCTAACACAAATGATCAAAAAACGGATTTTCCACTTGGAGGCGTGCGCACAGAGCAGATTTGCTAGTAAGTGGGCTGTTGCGACGCTGTACCAAGCATTCACTACCATGCTTCATTTTTGCAGGCTCAGTGCCCCGGGGTTTTTTAGCATACTGCTGTCGACTCCCTCAAAGCAGCCAACGGCCCTCAGCGTCGTGTTTTTTTTACTGAGTGACCTCAAGCCGCGACGACAGCAGAAGTGTACAGGTCCCCTGGGACATGGGGCTGTAATCAGTTAGAGTAGTGCTCTGGCAACATGCCAGGCTTCCCACAGTACTGAGCTTTCCCAGTTTGTTTTTCGCTACCTGTCTGATTTCCTGGTCACACGCACCGTGTGCGAAGGGCTTTCCGCGCCGTAAGCGGAGTTTAATAAGAGTACATACCACTGGAAATCAGGCAGCTTTGCCCTGATCAGACCTTCAGGCTGTATTGGCTTGGCTTAGTAGCTGCAGGCGGCACTGCCAGTGGGACTCGAAGCTGAGTCTAACAATGTGAAGCTACACCATGCCGCCTTTGAAGAAATGTCATCAGCTCCTCCCCTTGCTGTTTGCTGTGCTGCTGCCACAGTATGCTGTGTGATGCGCACAACTTGGTGTCAAGCCTTACTGCTGCCGTCAATGGCATGCCAGCGTAGTGAAGTGCTTCAAAGTATTCAGCACCAGTGTTGTGGGGGGGCAATGCGGCAGCATTTTAACGTACACAAGTGCATGTGTCAGGACGGCAGCCGCACGAGGCAACATAAGGCAGCTTGTTGGACCGACATATAGACGCAGGTCCACTGCCGGTGGCTTTTTGCAAAAGCATGTATGCCCCTTCCTGCACTTGAGTCGACTGCCAAAAAATGTGTGAAGTGCTGGTTGTACTTGAAGCACGTACACGAAATATGTGTACTTCTAGTACGACACTATATGCTACGTAGTGTACTTCAGAAGTATATATGTAGCAATGGAGTTGTGCTGGCAGCTGCAACCCATCTACACCCATTTTTCAGCAGAATGGCGGTTGTGGCAAGTCTGCTACTGCACACACTAAGTGTACCCAGGTAGCCCTATCCAGAAGCACTTATATACTTCTAGTGAAGTAGTGACGTATTGCTGCTAGGACATGCTTTCGGCCAAGTACTTCTACAGCAAGTATACACAATGTGCAGGCACTACCAGCAACACAAGGGGCTCAGGCAGGGGCAGCCATGATCAGTCAATGTGACGCAGGTTTGTGCTTTCACCCAACATTGCCCGGCCCTTTGCTTGGTATGGCATGCAGTCACAACTTGAAATACTTCAGAAGTAACTTGCCCTGGGAAAACACCATGTGTGCGCAAATGTACTCTTATTAAACTCCGCTTAGGGCGCGGAAAGCCCTTTGCACACGGTGCGTGTGACCAGGAAAATGTACACTGGCAGACAAACACGTAAGACAGCAGCCCAAGCAGCCTTAGAAGGAACAATGGAATCACATTGACAAACATGCAGAAGTGGTGTGTCATGGCATCAGCTGGGCTCTGGCCCCTGTGAAGGGTGCGCACCACTGTCATGTGTTTGCCCGGCAGGGACAGGTACTGACGGACGTGTTGCGCCCCTGGTGCCTCTGCACATGTCCAACTCCCACTTGGTGTCCTCAACATGCACTACAACACACGCTTTGACGGGCCGCACAACACGCATACACAACACACATAGGGTGGCTGCCGGCAGGGCTTGAGAAATCCGGCCGCCTGGCAACCAGCAGCAGGGGATGCTAGCTCCGCGTTTCCCATAAAAATGCTCGTAACGCGGCAGCGGCGACAACACTTTGGGAACTGGTATTTGCCTCTTTCACCCGTCCTCGCACTGGCTGGTGTTCTCCCGCTCACAGGTCATCGTCACTGGATCCGACCTTGGGCCTGTTGCTGCCGCCGAGCAGTCCCTCCCGCGTGAAGGTGAAGTTCACACCAGACGCATCTGCACCCCCCGCGGTGGGGCTCGCAGGCGGGCTGGGGAATTCGTAGACCGTGACCAGCCCCTCCTGGCGAGCGGACATGGGGGGGGTCTTGTCTCCGCCGTTGTTGGCCTGCTTGCCACCGGCCTTTCCGCCCTTGGATGTGTCGTCGTCGTCATCACTGCAGTAGCTGCCCAGGGACTTGCTGGAGACGCCCAGGTCCTTTTTGGAGAACCTGCTCAGCACCAGCGGGCATGTGTTGCAGCAGCACATGTATGTCAGCATGTTGTGCGGGTGCTGTGGGGTGGTGCATTTGCCATGCCAGGCACGTTGTGTGGGAGCACAGTGCAGCAGGCCCTGCCGCCAACACATGACTTGATACATTGCCTAACCTTACACAAGTGACTGGTATCATCAAGCATGTTGCAATGGGTGTGCCAGCATGCAGCTGTGTGAAAAGAGAGAAGCCAGCGAGCCACACACCTCATGGAGGTCTGGGACTTCATCTTCTGGATGGTAGCCTTTGCCTTGGGTGACATGACAGACACAAACTTCTTGGCGGACACAGACAGCATCTTGAGCTGGATCAGGAACGTGACCGGCATCACCACAAACAGAAGGGCGCCTGCACAACAATACACACCACCACAGCAGTCACAGCAGCAATCGGGAGGCAGAAACCAGTGAGATGGGCACCACCATCAGTAGCAAGCACAGCCCACATACTTGCAGCACCAAGGCCTGGCACCAGCAAGACTGGATGCCGCGAGCCAATGCGGTTGCAGAGTTGTGTCATAGTGCGCATTTGCGGCTCAGCAGTGCGGCTCACCGTTCAGACAGGCAATGAAGGTTCCGAAGAGGGCAGTGTTGTAGTTGTCCTCGCCACTGATGTTGGCCATGAGCAGCAGGCCGCAGTAGTACTGTGGGTAGGCAAGCAGGTGCACGGACACATGCAGTGTGGTCAGGTGAAATGCAGCAGAAACTGGTTGCTTGTCTGTTCCCGCAGGCAGTGATGATGTAACACAGCACAGGTGCCACAGGCAGAAACAGGTTTCGTTATGTAACACTGCCCACCATACCGCTCTGAACCAACACACCGCACCATGGCAGCAGACAAGCTTGTTGCAATCCATCTGTTACGCTACTACAGTATCATGCAATTGGCATAACATGCACACGCGCTGGCAACCCTCACTCACCGTCATCGCCAGCACTGTGAGCGCCGCCAGCTGAAGCAGGTCTGCGCAGCAGCAAGAGTCGTGCAGAGGCGCGGTGTAGAGGCAGGGTGAGCAGGCTGACACTACGCGTGCCTGTGCAAAAGTACATTTTTCAGTGACGCAACCACTTGCACAGATGACATGCACTGGCAGCAGCGACATGCTCTTCACTGCTCTGTTGCTCCCCTTGTAAGCATGCAGAGGGTCACATGGCTAGGTGCCTTGCAGCGCAGTGCAGGTGACATGCCATTTGTGTGTGCAGGCATACATGCGCGTGTGCATGGCATGAGCGTTTCGTGGTGTGCGTACCATCATCGTCGTGGACATATGCCTGGCAGTACAGGTGCACGCCCAGGGATATGACGGCCAGAAGCAGGCCAACAGCCACCTGTGTGGATGTGCCTGCAGTGGCAGTCGGCAATCAGCACCAGCAGTGATCGTTAAATTGGTGATGCTCCTGCATCAGTAGCGTGTCGCATGTTGCTGCGCACTGGCAGCTGAGCAGGGAGTGAGTACAGTTGCATGCCGCCATAACGCACACAGTGACAAGCCATGTGTACTTCACGTATGCTTTCAAGTATAGCGACAAAAAGTTTATTTATAATAATTTACTTTTGTGGGCAAGCAAGGCCCTATGTCATGCATGCCAGCACGCTGGTGGCCATGGCACATGCCCGGTAGTGTATGCATACGCATGACAAGTAGGTCGCCAGCGCGCTGTACCTGGCATGATGAAGATGATCAGACCGACGAGGATCATTCTGCGGACCATGTCATACACCTCAAACCACCTGCACAAAAGCAGGCAGGACAGGGCAATGCAGCAGCACAGGGGTCATTGAGGGGTTAAGTTCATGCATGGCGCGGCCGCTGCTGCAGGCCAGCAGTGACTGTTTTCCAGGCGCAAGCGTTGCCGCCACATGTTCATTTGGCATAGATGTGGCACGCACCAGTAGGGCTCCTCGTAGTTGTTGAACAGGAAGGACAGGCCCGGGCGCCATTTGGGATCGTAGCGGCGCGTGAACAGCATGTACATGAGTGTACAGGGGATGCCCACTGTGTACAGCAGGCACGAGAAAACAGCTGCAGCCAGGTAGCCCCGGTGCTCAGCTGAAGGGGGGGCAGGTGCAGTCAGCGAGCGGCAACGACGGTCAAGCAGGAAAGAAGCATGCTCAGTCACCAACAGCAGGGACAGCAGCCATATGACTGCTTGCTATGCAGCTAATGACCAAAGTGGCAAGCCGTCCCAATTTGGTTGTGGGTGTGCACATTTTACATGCGCAGCACCTGGTGAGCAGCATGGTCCAGCACTGCCGAGCCCTCTTGTGTCAGCTATGACATTAGGTATCACTGCAGTGGCGTCACAGAGCTAAGATCTCCTGGGTCTCCTGGGTACTGCTCAAGCAAGCTCCAACTACCTTATCAACAAGCTGCCAACTGGAGCTGCAGCAGATATTAGGCATGTACTTGTTGAAGTATGCGCTTACTGGAAGCAGCATGTAACCCACTAGCATGCACACTTGCAATGGCCATGCTGCGTCACGTGTACATACTTCGTACGTATATATGTGTATGTGTGCGGTGTTGCACACAGAGTCACCGCCCTGCACATATGCACCCGAAAATCATCCTCAAGCGTGTTCCTCGAAGTACATCGCTGCTGGTGGTGCTGCCTGTAGTTGACACTGCTGCTGCTGCGCTGTTGTTGTTGCAGCTGGTACTGCTTCTGTGCACTGCAGCTGGTGGTGCTTTGCTAGGCTAAAAGCAGCAAAACAAACTCACCGGTGTTGCAAGAGACACTGAGGTCCGCCAGCAGGTAGCTCTCCCCATCATCAAGCTGTTTGCAGTTCATGACCTGTGGCAAAAGGGCAAAGAGGGGAAGCGAGGGGGGAGAGGGCGCGAGGGCATCACAATCGAGTGAGTAGTCTGATACAGTCGCCTCATGTGGTGCATCATCATGTATTCACCTAGTTGCAGTGGTTCAGGCTATTTCGCACTTCGATGCCATCGTGGGACACAAGGCGGTGTTACGCAGCCAGCGTATCAGCACAGATACGGCTGCTGACACCTCAAAGAGCATGGCTCCTGTGATGTATCTTACCAACTCTTTTGGTATTGAACACATGCTGTGTCGACACATTGTGGCAAGACACAAATGTTCCATTGCGATGTGAAGGTACTTGACTCAAACTCCGCTGGCGCACGGAAAGCCTGACCAGTGTGCGCTACCAGAAAAAGTTTGCCAATCGTGCTGCCCTCTAGCTGGCACGATCACCATGCTTGGCACTGCACTCTACAATGCAACCCTGTGACAAGGTACTGCGGAGTACTTAAGTACGTTCTGTCTCACCTGGAAAATGGTTCGCGAGCATGTGGGGTAGATGAGCAGAATGAGCCACAGCACCAGGTGCAGCATCTTGTTGCGCAGCCATATCTGGCGCTCCGCGTAGGTGGAGCGGAGAGCGCTGTTGGGCTTGTGCGCGCGGCGGTGCAGCTCGCGGCTGGCCAGCTGGTAGACAATGAGGATGCCAGTGACTATGATGGCGGGTGTGAAAACCGCGGCCAGGAAGGTCATGTACATGCTCATGGGCTGCAGGGGGTCAAGGGGGGCAGCAGAAGGGGGAGGGAGGGGGAGCGGCACATGAGCGGCATGTTACAACAACAAACCGTGTGTGCAGGGTGTGGGGGGAAAGGCAGAACTTAAGGTAAGAGTTTTGCTAAGAGCAAGGCATCAATTACACTGGCCGGGCCGACACGCCATGAGTGGTGAGCAGGTTTTGCGCATGTGACGACGGGTATTTACGTGCAGTCAAGGCAGAAGCACATGGCAGTGTTGGCAATTAAATGCTTAGTGATGGGGCACGGCGTATAACGTATGTTATACGTTACACAAAATACAGTGTGTTTCTACGCCCAAAAACGCGATATACGGTGTATTTGCCGTATAAATACGTTAATCTGTATACGACGTTAATCTGTATACGTTACACGGCGTATTTACATACGTTCTACGGCGTATAATGCGAAAATGATACACTGTGACCCGTCACTAATGATACTCCTGCGCAGTGGGAGCTGCAAGAGAGTGTGGGCAGTGCATGTGCTGATTACATGCGGCATGCAGCTGTTCACCAAGGGCATTACCTTGATGCAGCTGAGCGACAGGCCTGGAATGTTGACCAGGTTGATGTCAATGACTGCACACAGCAACCACCACCACAGTGCGGACAAGGTGGAACGAGAAGCAGCGAGCCCCAGGTAAGACACATTGATGTCAAGCGGAGCGGTTGCCTTGCTGGCATTCACAACGGCTGTCTTAAACTGCTGCTGCAAGTCTGCAAAACTGTGGTGGTGGCTGAGGCCCCAGCTTGCACGGTGCAATTGCCTGGCCAAGTCCTGCGCACACAACCCGCGCGTAGGCAGTGGTTAGTGTCTGAGTGGAGCTCACCTTTGAAGTAGTCCATCATCTTGGTGACCTGAGTCGGCCACGGCACGTTGACGCTCATCTGTCGCACCAGTGCAGCAATGGTAGCAGCAGCAGGGTCACAGCAGGAGAGTGTGTGATGTGGTGGACAATTGATAGCGCCTTACATTGCGCAGCCCTGGTGCCTGGAAGCCGGTGCGTTGCTCATGGTGCGCAAGACATGCACTGGTGGCGGTGACAGCCACACAGGCAACACATGGCGCCATGCCTACATGTACACATGTGCACAGCACGGGCGACTAAGTGCTGTCTGGTTCACATCACCGATGGGCCGCACATACTTGCACTCCAACGAAAGCAGGCGCAATGCACAGCAGCTGCACAGCTTGCGACGCACCGTGAGAGAGGAGAAGATCTGCACAAAGCCGATGGAGACCTTCATCTTGGAGGAGATGCTGCTGAGCAGGGCAGAGACAGCCTCCGCCATGCCCACCGCAATGCCCATGTTGGCGTCGCCAGTGTCAATGTTCATGGAGGAAGAGCCCTGCAGGGTCTGCAGGTGCATTGGGTTGCACAGGGGGTGTCAGCACATGCGGCTGCTGGTTTGCAGCTGTGCCGCGGTGTGCAACAAAGCATGTGTTATCACGGTTGCTGCCACGCCGTCAGCTGCTTGGGACACCTCGCAGTGACAGGAAGTGAAATGGTATGGGGCTGCTGCTGCAACGTGTGTGTGACAAGGTGGTGAAACACAGTTCAGTGCGTTACAAGTAGCAAGGCAGGGTCAAACATGAGCACTTCAGCACAAACTGAGACGGCTCAACTCACGCACATGTCACCTCCCGACGGCGTGCAGCTGTCGCCCGTCACGCATGGTGCGAGTTTGACCCTTGCGCACTACTGTCTATGGCACACAAAGAGCTACCACCCAAATACTGCTGTGACGTTCTGAAGTGGTGACCGGTGCGGTTAGTCCTTTTACCTGGCTGCCCATATCAGCTGCGTCACCGAACGAGGCCGTCTGTCCACCGTCGCCACCACCTCCGCCCCCTGTTGGGTCGCCACTGTCTGGGCCGTCCAGAGCAGCCGTGATGCCACCTGCAAATGACAACCACCGGTTCCATGGTGCGGTCATTTGTTTTCTTGGTCAAAGCCCCAGACTGGGTTAGTGAAGTAACAAGTAACTAACGCACCTCATGTGGCAATTGCTACCACCACGTGTGCACCCCTGCAGCATGAGCAATGCATATACTACTACTACGAAGTATGTTTCCATGGCTGGCAGGCGTGCAAACTTTGTGCATTGTGACACACAGCTGCTGCATTGGCGCACCCATGCCGTTGTCGTCCCCGCCCCCAGACGGGTCGCCAGCGTCTGCGCCGCCCATCGCGCCAGTGATGCCATCTGCTTGGCACACAGTGGCAGCAGTGTCAACATACACAGGCAAGGACACTTCTTAGCGACAAGCCCGCCCACGCTGCAGCTGGCAGATTTCCTGCACAAGCAGGCCAGGCAGGCGGGACTGTGACAGAAAAATTTACACAGCGGCGAAGTATAAGCGGCAGATGGCTCCCAGCACCAAAGGGCATGGCTTGTGTCATGAACGTGACCAGCAACACACAGCACACGTGCAAGCGCCAGTGCTGCAGGCGCTCAGCACACACAGCAGATGCATTGGCGTACCGATGCCGTTGTCATCCCCGCCGCCAGATGGGTCGCCAGTGTCTGCGCCGCCCATTGCGCCGGTCATGCCATCTGTGGCAGCAGGGTCAACATGCGCAGGCAAGGGTGCGTCTTAGGGCCAAGTCTGCCCAAGAGTACAATTCCAGCTGGGAGACTCCATGTACAAGCAGGCAAGGCAGGCGCGCCTGTGACAGAAAAACCAACCCGGCGGCGAAGTCTATACAAGGCACATTGCTCCAAGCATCAAAGCGCGTGGCTTGTGTCATGCTCGACACGAGCAACACAAGACGCACAACGTGCATGCTTCCAGCGCCGCAGCTGAGTCCCACGCACCCATGCCGTTGTCCTGGTTCCCAGTCGGGTCGCCCCCGCCGCCACCGCCCGGGCCGTTTGGGGGGGTGGGTCCGTTGATGTCAGCCGTGGCGGCGTCAGCCATGCCGCCGAGCCCATTGTCGTCATCGCCCTGCTGCTGCTGGTCGTAGGCCTCGGCGTTCATGGTCTTGACGTGGTGCACCTGCGCTGCCGCAGACAGCGCGGTGCCATCCCCAAGTGTCGTGGGGTCGCCGCCTCCGTCGGCGCCGGCCTGCTGCTGCCCCTGCATGCGTGCCAGGTCCAGCTGCTGAGCATGGTTGCGCTCCTGCGTGTGCACAAGAAGGCATGGGGGCGGTTGCGCAGGATGATGTCCCTGGTGCCCCCATCGGCAGCTACTTCAAAATGGACTACACTACAAGTTGACGTATCAACTTCAAACGTGTAATTGTTGTGCTGAGCATGCACCGTATCATCAGACCTGTGGGAAGCTGAGTACTTGTCTTGAGTTTCACTTGTGGGTTAAGTTATGCAATCGTGAGCCCAGGTCATGCGAGCCAGCATGAAACAATGGCCACTGCCCGGCTCCGTATATACACACTCACAGGTTGGCACAGTCAACAGCAAGACATGCCGCAAGCAGGCAGGCCTGAGCCGCCGGCAGGCTACGGCTCAGCCTGCCAGGGCAGGTTGAGTAGTTGCAGGTGCGTTTTTGCAGAGCGATGTGGGTAGCACACACACAGTTGTGCAAGACTGAGACTTTGCCGTTGTCCAGTGGACAAAACCACGCCGCACACATACACAGGTCTACATGTTGTGGCATAGATCGCCACAAAAAGGGATGGAACGCAAGTGGCAAAAAATAATTGTAAACAAACCAATGAAGGTGCACTGTAGCACTGTCCACAACACCCTCAAGCGTATCGAACGCCTACAAACGCATGTGTATGTGTTGTAGCTCTTTTTTTGCGGACCATTACAAATGTTACGGTTCTTACAACCCCAGTGTTACAGTTGCGCACGCTGTCATTGCAATTACGGTGCAAACCAGGACATGGTTCTTGGTTAAAGCATGCAACCCCGGTCATACCACACACACTACGTATATACTTCTTAGGTACATACCTGAATGCCGATGTTGGTGGCTACCATGTCCTGCGCGTACCCCTGCGTGTTCACATACGTCGCCACTGCCAGCGCCTTCCTCTCCGCGCCCTGCGCAAACGTCCTCTGCCCCCCCTGCCCCCTCCCCTGCCCCGCCTGCTGCACCGAAAACGGCTTCTTCTGCACCACCTCCAGCCCCAGCCCGCCCCTGCCCGTCGCCTCCCCCACACCGCTGTACCTCCCCATGCCGCGCACCAGAGCAGGCCTGGGCCCATCGCTGGCGCTGGCACGCCTGTTGGGGCGCTCCAGGAAAAAGCCAGGGCGCTCGGCGCTGGCGCCGGGAGCGGCGCTGAGGCGGCGAGCGGCGGAGTAGTAGCCGTAAGTGGCGTTGACGGCGGAGGCGCGGCGTGCCATCTGGGACTCGCGACGCGCGTTGAGCATGGCGCTCTCCACCTTTTCGGGCGTCATGCCAGCCTGCCATGGGGTGAGGGCATGCGCAAAGGGCAGGCATGTGCAGCGGGGGGTGAGTGATGGGGTGGCAGCGGTGTGGGCATGAGTTGGCATAGGCGCGCTGGGGGTTTGGTGCGCATGCCTTGATATATTGGTGGTGTGTGGGCCGTACGTGGGTCTGCATGCCCATGCCAGCATGCCACGGCGAAGGAGAGCATGCATGCAAATACGTACTGACATAGACACTGAACCGTCTGTCACACAAGGGCATGGACCATTGACCGGCGTGCCGGCACGCCCCAGCCGGCATGCCATGGAGTGTCTTGGCACACGCATACACATGGTGACAGTGATACGGAAGCGTAGCAGGCACCAATGCGCAGTATCCAGCCTACTACAGCCTGCTGCTTGCGGCACTTGTTGTGCTTGGCTGTGCCAAGTTGTGAACATGCCTGTACGTGGTCGCGCATGGCCATCACTTCATGCTGGCTTGCATGACCTGAGCTCTTGCACGCCCACATGTGCAAATGAATTTAACTAGTAAGCGCGCTCCACACATGCTGCTAGCATATGCTTCGAAGTACTTTTATGAAAATCCGCTTAGGGCGCGGAAAGCCCTTTGCACACGGTGCGCGTGACCAGAAAAAGGGATCAGACAGGTGTGGCGAAAGAGCTTAGGGAAGTACTTCAAGTAGTACAAGTCCTTGGAAGTATGTTGCTCACCTTGAGAGCGAGCTGGGCAGCCACCTCCTCTGTGGCAAGCATCTGAGAGCTGCGCCTCCGCTGCTTGCGCGCCCACAGCGGCACCGGCTCACTTGGCTCAACTTCTGGGTGTTGGTAGGGGTCGGCCGCCTTGGCCGCCTCTGGCTCAAAGGATGGGGGCGTCGCCACCGCGTTGAAGATGTTCTTGAGGTAGAACAGCATGCCGCCCACGACAGCAGAGCCCAGAATGAGGAGCAGCACGGCCAGACCGGCCTTGACCGCACTGCCCGCAGCCTCGCCACCCTGCAGGACAGGAGCACGCACGTGCGGCAGGTACCGTTCCGCACCCAGCGCAGGGGGATGGCCACATGAACATAAGAACACAAAATCATCACGCAGCACCAATGCGGAAGGAAAAGTGGTGAGCACACAGCGGCTGCAAGGAGACAACCAGGTGTTTTGTGTGTGAGATTGTAAGTGCATGCACAGCACCATGCCGAAAGTCATGCAGGCAAGGTGGGGATGCATGCCGTACACGCACCTGGCATATGGTGCAGGTGCCGTCGTTGGCTGGGAAGTAGCCCGGCTCGCATGTACCTGTCATGGAAGCAGCATGCAACACAACAACACCCCACACGCGTCAAGTGAGTGCTCGACTCCCAGCCTGTATCATAGCAGAGACACACACACGCGCCTAAATGCATAGGCTCACACTTGCCACAGCAGAGAGCAACAGTAGGTATGACACGTGGTTGGCCCCAAGTGGCAACTCTGCACCAGCAGTCATTGACAGAAACGACAGTGCAGGTGTACACGCCGCACACTCTTTGCTGACTGTGTGACTGCGAGCTGTGCAAGCGAACGCATGCCACACAGCACAACGGCACCGCAAAGGTGGCAGCCACTCACCACACAGAGGGCTGCCATACTCGAGTCCCACGGCGCACGAGCTCGTGTTTCCACCGAGGCAGTTGGTTGCCGTAACGCACGCGTGGTAGCCATACTGAGTGGGCAGAAGCAGCCGGCCACAAGAAATAATGACAAACAGGCAGTGGTCCATGGTTAGCAGTAGCAAGCAGCAGCCCCACCACAGCACGAGCGTAGCCCTCCCACACAGCTGCAGACATCAAGTGCATACTTCTGAAGTATGTCTGTGTGCAGTCGGCAGGACACCTGCTTAGCATTGGTGTATGCCTACTATGCGCTATTCCAGCAGTAATCACTCACACGCAGGACAGTGTGTGGGTGCCACTGACTCATGCAAGGGGGGCCTCGCGCCAAGGCAATGGCACCCACTTCGGCAATGGGGCACACAATCCGTCCACTGCCAGCACACACTGCGCATCAGCCAACGCACCTTGGAGGTGTCGTCACTCTGCGGTTGGGCACGCCAATAGCCAGCCAGCACGTCCGGAATGCCTGTGCCCTGTGCTGTGCAGTCGCCACCGACAGGGCAGTCTGGGCATTCGCCTGCGCAGCCAGTGGTGTCCACACAGTACGTGCCGGCTGCGCAGATGACAGATACGAGTTGCATCATTAGGTGTGCCAGTCTCAAGACTACAGGGCGTGTCATGGTGTATCAACCACCTTATGGCGTTGGTAATTGCCATGGCTGCCAGTGTTGGCACGAATATGGCACTGCGGTGCCATGTGTCTCGTTCTCAACCTGTACTTACAATGTGCGACAAGCCAGCCGTACCAACACACCTGCCAGCCGATGTCACTCTGCCAGTGACTAGCTCAGCACACAGCACGGACAACTGAATGCTGTGCCCAGCACAGACTGTGGGCATGCAGGCGGGGCATTGCTGACCTATAATGATGCCGCCATGTGCACCGTCAGCGGCGGGTGCCCTATGACCAGTGACGCATGACAGTGCAGGGTTTTGACTATCTCTGGCACCACCACCTGGACTTATGACTCACAGGCACCACCGAGCCAGTGCGTACACCTGACAGTGCGCACTCCACTTGCCTGCGCAGATGACGCAACTGTACTCGTTGTTGGAGCCCTTCACCTGTGCCGGGGGCAGAAAGTACCAGAGGTTGCAGTTGTACGGTACTACTGGTAAGTGTGGGTGTATGGTACTACTGGTAAGTGTGTGTGTATGGTACTACTGGTAAGTGTGTGAACCTAACCCAGTCTCAAGACTACATGGTGTATGATGGTGTATCAACCACGTGTAGGTGGCATTGGTAGCTGCCATGAGTGGCAGTGTCGGCGCAAGCATGGCACTGCGGTGCCATGTGTCTCGTTCCCAACCCATACTTACAGTGCGCGGCAAGCCAGCAGTGCACACACCCAGCAGCCGTTGCCACCCTGTCAGTGAGTAGCTCAGTGTACAGCACAGACAAGTGAACGAAGTGCGCGGCACAGACTTTCGGCACTCAGGCGCGGCATTGCTGACTTACAACAATACCGCCATACGCACCGTCAATGGCGGACGCCCTATGGCCAGTGACCATGGCCCTGCTGGGCTGTCAACTAGCTCTCACACAGCCACCTTACCTTATGACTCACAGGCACCACCGAGCCAGTGTCAGCGCCTGCCAGTGTTCACTTCCACTTGCCTTGGAATAGCCCATGGATTCGCAGTCCAGGCTCGCCGCGACTGCCTCCTTGGTGACATCAGACACGCTGGCGCCGGCCAGCACCACACCGTTGGCCGCTAGGTCCGTTGTCAGCTGGCTGGCGCTGACTGAGCCAATGGACTTGACAATGCCACTTGCCGCGGAATCAGTGTCAGAGAGTATGATGGCCTTGAGAGTCACTGTGTTTGCGAGTTTACGCCTGCGCGATGTCTGTGCGGGGGTGACAACACAGGCCAAGCGCAGCAGCGCAGGCGCAGGGTGAGCATGTGCAATGTACTGTGAATGCGCGGTGCACAATCCAAGAGTTCCCGTGTCAGTCTTAAAAGGTGACTGTCGGATACAGTTTGACTGGTACACAGGGGAAGCACAGTGGGATTACCATGGCCACATGCGTGGCCCTGCATTGCCAGCAAGCGCTTGATGCAGATGTGTCAGGTAACAGGACAAGTACGGCATATCCGCATACCACTGGCAAGCGCCGCCAGCGAAAATCGCTACACGAAACTTTGTGGCACACCAATGACTCCAGGCGCTGCTCTTACTGGTGCAGCACGCAGGCTGGCTGGCGCCTTGTGTGGACACATCGCACAAGTGCGTCAACCCACTGCCACTGCTTCTTACTGTGCTGTAGGACAGATTGTGAGCCCTCACCTCGAGGGTGACGGTGGTTGGGTCCACCCCAGCCTGCTCAGCAATGGTTTCCACAATGGCGGCCTCCGTGACGGCGTCGAATGTGCCCTGCATGTCGCTGAGGCCCACGTTCATCTCCACCCGGTAGAAGTCAGCTGCGTACGCAATGTATGTGTACTTGACGTTGCCCTCCATGGCCTGCCCCACATGCTTGGCCACCGTGATGTCTACTGTTGCATCCTTCTGCACGTTATGCCCCCTGCACAGACAAGCAAGGCAGTGGTAGTGAAACATCAGTCAAGCCGTAACCAAATCAGAATACTGGCCGCAGAGCTATACACTGCACACTGGCAGCCACGCCATTGTTATGCCTTCGCTTGCGGGCGTGTTCACCATGTCATGTACACATGCGCTTGTGCCAACCGGCCTGTGTGACGCCTTGCCTGCGGTGTCGACATGCCATGCAGCCCGACCAGACCATCCACCTCATCATCAGCGAGGAACGCAAATGCACACCATTGATGACTATGGTGCCAGGCACTCTCGCACTCACCAGGCAGGGGTGTGGACAACGAGGCAGTACGGGGTGGTGGTATCCTCTCCATCGCATAAAGTGGGCTGCACTGAGTCAGCGGTAACGGTGTAACCTGTCTTTGCCTCCTTCCACTGCACGTAGTAATCCGTGGCGTCAGGGTCCAGGCCATGCACGGACACCACCAGCTCCCCACCGCCCCTGCACGTGTCAATTGTTGGCAGCATCACCATGATCACAAGCAATGACAGCAGCAGGTCAGGGCGGCAGGAGCGACATAGTGGTGCACCTGGCGTGTGTGTATGCCATTGTCGCTGCCACGCAACAGTGGGCCATGGCATCGAACGCCAACAGAGCGCAAGCACAAGGGCGAAACTCTCAGGGCAACATCACTATCCACACTGGGAGGACATGGCGCTCGCACGAGCTGGCGTCAAAAGGAAGTGTTCGTGTGCAAGCGCACACGGTACTGGTGGCCTGCAGTTGCATGCCACGCACAATGCCACATGTGTCAATACACCCACACGCACTCCTATTGTGGTGCAGCTCACTTACTGCTGCTGGCTTACCATGTGCTGTCACTGGTGGGTGACACCTCTATCAGATCCGACTGAACCGTGAAGTGGATGGAGTCCACGCTGTCACCGCCATCGTTGTTGAAGCGCGTGATGGGGGCGTCACCGCTGTCGTGCAGCAGCACGCGAAGGCGTTGGCTCTCCAGCTCGTCCCCCACCTTGTGCAGGTACTTGCTGGTCACGCACGTGATGACACGTGGGTTGATCCTGCACGACGCACACACACAAGCACACATACCACACCCAACAGTGAGCCACCCTTGTGGGCATGAGATTGTATGGGATGACTAGCTGGCATATGCAGGCTGCAACCCAGTGCATGGCTCACACATGGAACCAACGTTTGGCCCCTACCACACCATTGGGCGGCACCAATTAGCCCTGGTACAAGCCTGGCGATGGGATAAGGGAGTGTGGCAGGCAGGCGAAGACGGCTAAACTGATTCATCACTTGTAGCCAGTGCTGATGCTGTTGCCGGTTGTGCCAGGTGAGTGTAGAGCGAATGACTCACCACGTGGTCTGGGTGACGACGCTTGTGCTAGTATAGTCATCCTCTGCGTCACTGGGGCTGATCTGGCACACGTACGGCGGGTCGCCGCCCAAGTTCTGGCGGAAGCCATAGCCCAGAATGGTGAGGAGCACGTCGCCAGCGGCAGTTGCCTCCGACACGGTGCTGTCAGTCCATTCCTGCGCAAGGTGGCAGCACGGCACACAGCAGTGCGGCATGTCAGCATGGAAATGTTGCCGCCAATACAGTGGTGGTAACGGTGGGTGCTGTCTATGGGAAGCCTGGGGCCAGAGCTCTGTGGCAGCTGCAAGTGAGGTAACACTAGCGTGTGTGAACGCAGGGACACTGTGCATACCTCCACACCAGGATCAGTGTCACCATGGCGCCAGCCAGCACAAACAACGGCTAAAGGCTTAACGGCTGCAGGTGTGTTGTTGCCGTGTGTTGGCGGCCACGCTGGGCCCGCAGACGCAGCGCCGCACTCTAGACGGCAGGTGTGGTGCATGAGCGCGTCACAGCCAAGCAAACCATCATGCCTACAACCTCCACAATGGACAATTGACGTGAGCTGGGGTGAGTTGGGTAACCTACTGCCGGTTGGGTAATGATACTGTAATGCCTTGAGGGGCTGCTCACTCACCTCAAAGAAGGTGAACTGGGTGAACTGGCCGTCCACGGCGGGGCTGCCCACCATGGTGAGAACGTACACATCCGCGTCGCTCGTCACTGCAAAGGTGACCGCGCCAGACTGCTCCGAGTCGCCCCACGCAGGCGTGAAGCACCAGATGGTGGTCGGCACGTCTGACGACACCCACGCCGTGGTGGTCTGCTCCGCCCCCTCTGATGTGAAGTGACACGTGTACGTGTCGTCAACCACAAAGCCGGAGCCCGTGATGTTAATGACTGCGCCGCCGCCCGCGCCTGCGCTGGTGATATCCTTGCTGAGCACACGAGGGGCCACGGTGATCTCGATCTCGCTCTCACATGCGCGCAGCACCGGCACGGGAACGTTGTCGCCATCAATGGTGATGAGGTCGATGAACACCTTGCCACCCCGGTACACTGAGGGTAGAGAGAAACAGCGGGGATGGCGACGCAAGGCAGTGCAGGCAGTGCAGCAGGTGCGTGAGCTGGCTGGCGGCAGGTTTCTTTGTCCATGTCTCCTGTGCCACTGCAATGGCGGTGATGGCTCGCTGTCGACAGGAGAGCCCCGAAGTGGCACAAGTGTTAGTTCAAGTACATGCTGGTGGTGCAGGTGCACACCATGCTGAGCGCTGTTGCGTCACAGCTTATCAGTTGTCACGTTTCGTGATGCAGCACAGCACCCAGTCAGCCTCACATGGCAACACTTGCCAGGCCACAGAGTGCACACAGCACTAGCGGCACGCCATGCAGAGCAAGCTAAGTGCAAGGGAGGCACAAAAAATGCATGTGCATGCCTACGTGCTCTTCGAAGTGTGCACACGTTCAAGCACTCACTGGAGCCCCAGTCGATGGCTGGGCACCGCAGGGTCTTGGAGTCGATGTAGGTGCACATCTTGTCAGAGTCATACTCAGGCAAGGAAAGTGGTTCTCCTGATGCAGATGAGGCGTAGCTGATGCCTGGAGGTATAGCCTCGGTAGACTGCCATCCCCACATGTCGGTGACCTGTCGCTGGTACCGCAGATAGTAGGTGACCTGTGAAAAAGAAAAGCGGCACCAGCAAATGCAGCAGGCGGTCAGCACCGCAAGGCATGCATGCCGCTGTCAGCCACGCTGCGGCTGCCTGGGCCATGCAAGAAGGCGGGTGCAGTGTGCTGGGCATGTGGCCAACCGCCGCTGCAGAGGCAGGCAGCAACTGCATGCCATTGTGTGCACTGCAAGCTCTGGCGAGGCACCTGAGCCCTTCGTGGCAACACCTGTGCGTGTGGCGTATGCACGCTTCAGGCACGCCACGGCTTGCGCTTGGCGCACCACCACGCACACACGGTGCTCAGCAAAGCACCACTCACCCCCTCATCGAAACCCTTGCCGGTGACGGTGATCAGGCCTTGGCCGTCGGCGCCAACGTACCCCAGCGTCCCACTTTTGTCAGCGGTGTCCTGGTATGCCGTCATGTTGAGCCATGACGTCTCAAACGACCATGACACGCCCGACTCAATGTTGACGCTGTAGGTCACGTTGTCTGCCAGGTATGTGACCTGGATGGCGCCGCCCTGTAGTACGTCTCACAGCACAGTCAGCCACCAAAGACACGCGCTGGTGACTGACTGTGGGGGTCACGTGCAACCTTTGTGACGTGTTCATAGTGCGTATGCATCATGGTGCATGCGGCAACTGTTCCAGATGTGGGCATTCGAATGCAGCCTGCGGAAGCCAAGCCTGCCTGCAGCGCACTGCCAGCACCCCAACCAGAGCATTGGACCGTCAGCCTCGCACAGAAATGCAGACAACGCCCTAAGAACTGCTTTCTGGAAGGGCACGTACCGTGAAGCCAGCCCCATCATCAATCGCCGGCGTGGTGACGTTGAGGTATGAGCGAGAGGTGTCCAGAATGATGCCGTCTGGGTCGACGGTGGTGTTCACAACGTACGTGCGCCCATCGGGGGCCACAAAAGTGACCTCGTATATGTCCACGTTGACAAAGCTGGGGATGCTGCTGAAGTCACGGTACTGCAGGGCGATGGTGTCATTCCCTGGCAGGTAGGTGCGTTGGGAGGTAGGTGGTGCATCAGGCCAGGGCATGGCACTTTGTCAGCGGCAGGTTGCTCACATGGCTCTGGCACACTACAGCTTGTACAAGTACATTTGAGACCCCTGTGCGGCGACCCTCTAGCTGTCAACAAGCATGTACCCACACACAGGCCCTGTATATACTTCGAAGTACCTTAGTCCAAGTACCGGCACGTGCGAATTTCTGAAGTACCCCGGTACTTCAATTTTGAAGTACTCCGGTACTTCAATTTTGAAGTACCCCGGTACTTCAATGCAGGTACCATAATAGCTGGAAGCACACACTTACTTGATGTGGTTTGGCACCAGTACTGCAAAGACAACACATCCCAACTGCAGCCAAGTCACAGGCACCCGCACTGCAACTGCAAGCGCCTTAAGTTTCATTCAGGAAGTTATGATAATAATACCACAGTAGTAAATACATACTGATGGGGCCAACAGCACAGCTCATGGTGGCAGAAAACGCTCCAGCAAGGCACCTCCAGCACAACCTGCTGCACCGCGCACAGTGTCACACCAGTACTGTCGCTGGTACGTGCCACCAAGGGTGCTAGCACCTCATAGGCATGCAGACGCGATGTGCGTCGAACAGGGGGGGATGGCACACCTGCAGCTCCGTGCACACGGTTTGGTGGCCACACGGCGTACACACGTGGCCTGAACACACACATGCCGCTGGACGCATAGGCAGCCAGAGGGGGGATCCTGTCCGCGCACGAGAAGTCCTGCATGGCAGCAGTGTGTGTGTGTGCGCTCAGTTAAGCCCAAAGTGTTATGTGAAGACATGGAGCACAGCAAGGTAAGGCGTGTGTACCTGTACTTAAATTGTGCTTAGGGCGCGGGAAGCCCTGTGCACATGGCGCGCGCGTGACTGGAAACAGCATAGCCAAACATGCTGTCCCCTGTTGCTAGCTAACAAGTTGGCGATGCTCAGCAGTGTGAACTCTGATGTAAGCCAAGCATGTTGCTGCAGCACTACTCTGGTGGACACAATGGGCAGGTCCAGCCGCCGGCTTGACAGCTCTGGTGCAGCATGGCACACCTCAGACCAGGGGCTGGCCACAAGTAGAGACGTGGGCACACACTTGTGCCTTGGCAGAGCGCTAGTCACGACAGCGCATGCTGAGGCAACATATACGGTGTACCTATATTGTACATATATAGAGAGAGTCTACGGACATCTGATGTATGTACCTAAAACACGTAATGGTACTTCAGAAGTATACGAAGAGGCAGACATGTGGGTGTGTTCGCATACAGCAACTCACATAGCAGACGGAGTACCCCCTGGTTGCCGTCGCATCCTGCCAGCCAATGGAGATCGGGTTTTCGCTGATGGACGAGGAAAAGTCGAAGTTTGTGCCTGTCGGCAGCCGCAGCAGGGGTGTGTGCAGTCGCGCAAAGTGAGTACATGGGCTTTAGGTGCAGCAGTCGCATCTTTTTCAAGCACCTTTTGCCACCAGGTGCACATTGACAAGGGTCACGCACCTGGCGCCACTGCCTTGCAGCTTTGTGCTGTGCTCGCAGGCGCCTCGGTGGCACGTGCACCACTGTACAACATGCCATGCCATGCCAGCAAGCATTGGCAGCCCACCGGCCGGTCAAAGGTCTTTCCAAAGCAGAGCATGCCAGTGCAAGCAAGCCCACACATGCCCAGTCTCCAAGCACGCCATGCCAAGCGTACATGTGCAGCTGCCACAATGCCCTGCGTCAAGTCTTTTCAACGCCTTTCGCCACCATATGCACATGCACATGCCATGCCAGCAGCATGGGCGGCCCACCGGCCGGCCGAGGGCTTTTGCAAAGCATGCCATGCCAATGCAAGCATGCCCGTGCATGCAACATGCCTTGATGCCTTATGCCAAGTGTACACGTAAGGTCAAGCGTACAGGTAAAGTCTCTCACCAAGGAGCCGGAACTCGAAGTCTCCGCACTTGTAGAGGTACAGCTCCCACTCCGCGTAGGTGCCGCGCTCGTACTCGCTGGCCGCTCCATAGAAGTGGATGACAAACTTGTCGTCGTCCTGTATGCCCCACTTGATGTCTGCACATGGAACTCAATAGGAGAGCACAAGTTAAGAAAGCTTGTGCCCGGATGCACAGCGACCCGCTAGCTTCGCCCCGCAGCCAACCAATGTAGTGTGTACTTGAAGAATACATGTACACACATGAGGTTTTTTTCTGGTGCGGTGTAAAGTGAGCCTGGCTGGCAGCGCGAGGAGACACACTTACAGCTGTCAATGTCACATCAACAGGTATTGCCACTGCTGCATGTGCCGCTCATGCACAACCTGCAGGAAATCATAGGAAGGAACTGCCGAGCACACGTCTACGTGCGTGCCGTGTCACCAACAGGCGTGCAGCTACCCCACACCCTTCTCCAAGTGCCACTGCTGGCCCACTACCCATTGCTGGGGCTGGCCACACAGGCCACCCGCACTCGCTACCCAGCGCACGCACTTTACAGTTCCATGGCGTCTACTAGTAGGTGTCAGGCTTTGGTGGGTGCTGATCGCGATCATAGCCTGTGTTGTTGGTCTGTGCAGTCAGTGCACAGCATTTGGTGCTGCCGCTCAGCAGCAGCTCAGCGTGCGGGACGTGCACGCACCTGAGCAGGGTGACAACGGGTCCAGGTTGGCCCAGAAGGGTGCAATGATGGGTGACAGGAGGTTGGAGTCACCAGCCTTCAGCTCCAGTGCGTCTCCGCCAGGGTTGTATACATTGTCAAACTTGACAAAGCCGCCAGGGCAGATGATGACGTACTCGTAGCTGCTGCCGTAGTACTCCCACCCAGTTGTGCCATCGATAGGCCTGGTGTGATGTTTGAGCACACAAGTGTAAGCGGCAAAAGGTGTGGGGTAAGTCCGCTGTACATGTAAAGGCAAGTCTTGGGTACACAGCATGCACAGGCTAGCACATGCGCTGCCCCAGTTCAAGGCAAGGCAACCAGACCCTCCCTATAGCAGACACTGCACAGGCATGCAGGCATTGAGTGCAGCTGTGTCGCAATACATTAGGGTACCAAATTGTGAGGTGCCCTTACCATGCGATCTGGGTGTACTGGCAGTCATCTGGGAGGTCGCCATCCCAGACAATAGGCGTCCACGACGAGACTATGGACGAGAGCTGCGCCTTGCTTTCGCTAAACGTCAGCTTGTACCTGCACAACAACCGCGGGGAGGGATGGGTCAACACACCAGCGACGGTGAATGGCGTGCAACATGACTGCACACACCACATGTGCAGCCATGCAATGGTGTGCAACCGGGCAAAGGGTCACTGTGCATGCGGAATGGGTCGCACAGAGCGAGCCAGCCCATGGGATTGCGCAGCTAGTGCGCCGGCTCGCGCTGTGCGCGTGCGTGAGCAGCAATACGTGCCGCGTGCGCACACCACAGCAAAATCCACTGTCCAAATACAAGCGCCAAGGCTACACATGCAGCACTCAGCGGCATGCGTCCTGTAAGGGCACGCACGCGCACCCAAGTGTTCCACGTAAGACGCTGGTTTGTACTTCAAGAAGTAGGCACTCACTCCTGGGTGACCAGCTGCAAAGTGGTGCGCGCGCCAGAGCTGAGGAAGGCCCCCTCCATGGGCGCGGCAGCGGCCAGGTTGGTGACCGAACTGGGGTCCAGCGAGAAGGCGGACCAGTGTGTGATGGTCCTGACGCATGGGTAGGCGTTGGGCCCGCACACGTCCAATGCCACCTCAAACTCATCGCCATTCTCGAGCCAGCCAGACAGGGTCATTTGCGTGTCGAGATAGGTGGCGGCAGCCGCGGTGTCCCAATCTGTGGTGAGCCACGCAGTCCATACTATATGTATTAGAATAATAATAAAGGTAAGATCGGGGCGGCTGTCAGTCACGCCGCAGTTGCCCAGCCCAGCACACGTACTTGCTCTGTGGCACTGCTGTATGTATATAATGGAGTTTATGGCTGAGCGCGTGTGCTGCTAAGGGAGCAGGCAATAGGCGCTGAGTAGTATTGATTTATACCTACTGTACTACCTTACAAGTACTTCTGAAGTACAAGAACAGTATATGTAAACTTCATAACCTCATCTAGGACCGATAAACTCTAGGTCTCCCCGCCGGTAGGGGCTGCGAACCCGCGCCAGGGGATGAATATTGTGTGTATGCATGTAACGTGAGAAGGCCTAGAGATTATCGCTCCTAGATTGAGTTTTCAATCGTCTGCTCTCTGAGTGTGCGGCATGCCACTTCAAGCATGTGCCCCCGCCGCTACTGGCACCCACAGCTGGCACAAATGTCGGGGTCCACAGTAAACACAACTGTGGGGCCTGGACCCAGATATGTGACAAGTAAACTTGTGCTTTCCACGTGCAATCCATTGTGGGAGACTAGACGACATGAGCGGATGGTTGTGCGTTGTGCCTTACCGTAGAAGGACCAAAAGAAGTCAATGCTGCCGTCCTCGTAGAAAATCACCTGGCACGCGTATCGTGGCAGGCTATCTCCACTTGCGGTGGATGGGACGAAATTATTCATCTGGAAAGCGATGCCATGCTTTGCGTTGGGGTAGTCTTGCTTTGGCTGCGCGCGGCAATGGACAAAGGGGGTGGCAGGGTCAGCATGTGTGTGCATGACATGCACGCAAGCTCATCATGTGCAGCCATTGTCTGCCAAGTCAGGCCCAGGAGGGGCGGCAAGTGTTGTCTTGTCTTGTTGCAAGTTGCACTGATGCCAGCCAGTACTCGTAGAGATGGGTACGAGAATGAAAAACTGCGCCAGCGGATGCAAGCCTGCAATGCCGCAGGCAATCCAGCGCCAGGCCGTGTGCGAACTTGGACTGCAACAGGTGTTGTCTTTTTGCAAGCCGGCTGATGCCAGCCAGTATTTGTGGACATGGGTACGAGAATGCTCCGCCGGCGGACACCAAGTGCCTGCAACGCCGCAGGAAATCTAACGCCAGGCGGTGTGCGACCTTTGACTCACCGCTTGCACCTGCTCTCCGACATTGCATGCGTGACACGGGCAGGCAGCACACGAAAGCGGCGCGCAGCGGCTCACAAGTTAGCAAGGTCGCAGGTGCATGCCACGAAGTCAAAACCAGCAGCAGAGCAGGGACGACATGCGCTGCTATTGCAATGGCACAAAATCACAGACAGAGGGGCATGCTGCCTATCTCTGCACCTGGACAAGGAGTGGCACCTGGAAAAGCTCCACAAGCGCACCAAGTGTCGCTCGCTTGAAATGAAAAGACCAAACACCGCATCACTGCTGGTACGTAGTTGCTGACACAAAATGCAATAAAAACTAACCTGGTAAGCGTAGAATGAAGGAGTGTAATCCACCCCAGAGAATTTGACGCCAGGGCCTGGCATTGTCAGAGTCGCCCACTGTATGGTGGAACCGCCATCAAATGTGTAAGGCAGGCCAAAGCTGGTGCGGGCACACAAACACAGTGGCAGCAGCGCAGCGGACAAGTGGGCAGGAGAAAGATAGGGTTACAACACTGAGCAAAAATCACAACAAAGCAAACGCAGTGCTGTCCACATATTGCCGCTGCCGCCATTTCGACGGCCGGCAGAAACCGTGCAGAGACGACAGCACCGCTTGGCATGACATGTATGCACGCACACACACACACACACAGAGCAGTGGTGGCTACGCAATAAACGGCAGTGCATGCCACCATCCTGGCATGGCACAGCAGAGCTGCTGACCTGACTTCTGTGCCTGAAAGTGTGTACCGGATAGGGAGGCCTCCATACTGGTGGGCGGACTCCGCATTAGGAACCACAAGCTGCACAATGCTGCCGGTGATGTCAGTCACATAGGGGAAGTTCAGGTCCAGAGCCTGATCGTAGAGACTGTCATAGACATAATACCCCCAGCCATTGGTGGATGTCGAGAAGCTGTACCAGCCGGCGCTGCTGGTGGCTTGGTGGATGCCTTCCGCGTCCGACAACAGTGTCGCAAACTGACAGCTGCAGGGCACACACGCGCGTATTTTCACAGCCAATACGAATGGCATGATGGTGTTGTCAGCTCGGGATGACAGCCCAGTGAGTGTCAGCCATTGGTCATGCGGAAGTATGCAGCACTGGCGCTGAACGAGGCCGTTGCACGCATCAGCATCATCAGCGACACCAAGGCATCACACCACACACACCACAAATACACCCAAAAGACTTGCGGGCCGGCCGGTGCAGCAACATCAGTACAGCTACAGCTATACACCATTGTAGCAATAGTGGTATGGCAAAACTGAAAGGGCAGGCGGCACACTACAGCACATGCAGTGGCGCTGCCGTGACAGCGCGGCGACAACACACCGCAGCGCCCTATTGCGTGCACCACTGGGTATGCACATGTTCTAGCAGCCGCCCAGTGCGATCACACGCACACGCGCTCAGGGCTCACATGAGGCCCTCGCAGAGGTGCTCCATGACCCAGCCATCCGTGGACGTGCCGCCGTAGCTGACGCTGTAGGGGAAGAGCGTGGTGTCAATGACAGCATCGTTGACTGCCACGACTGCCATGTTAATGGTCTTGGCACCAATGACCACCTCAACGTCCACCTTGACATCGCTGTGGCAGGCGGGGCTTTCGCTGTTGTCCTTGAGTGGCACGCCTACGACACACAAGAGGGGTTGGAGGGGTCAAGGTTGAGTCCCTGCCAGTGCTGACACCCTTTCGTTCATGAAGCAGGCAGGGTGGTGGCAGGGTGGTGTACTGTACTCACATGTTGCTTGTTTGCAGCATGCCAGGTTTGGCACACGCCAGAGGCGACTTGCCGCATCACGGCATGCATGATGCCTTTATGTTACTGGTGTGAACCAGTACACACGTTACACGCCCACTCATAGTACAAGGAGGCTGGTGTTTACTTACACAGAAGTGCTTTTCAAGCATATACTTCCAAGTACTTCGCAGTACTACAGTAGTATATGGCTACGTGTCACAACCTGGTTTATCGCCACATTTCATGCAAGTGGATTTGATCTGTTATGTGCTTGTATGGCTGTTATGCACTGCCCACACACAACTCACCAGTGAACTGTATGACCAGGGACGCGCTGTCCACGATGCCCGCCTTAACCGTGCCACCGCATGTCAGGTCCACGGGCCCATACACCGGCGCCAGCACCGGCAAGCCCTCCATCCACGCCGAGTCCGCATTCTTCACCGATGCCGTGTCCATCCACATCCATGATAGGTCACCAAAGAAGATGAGGCCCTGGGCGGTCACTGTCACCACAGAGTAGGCATCCAGGTAGTAGTTGGTGAAGTCCTGGCCCGGCAGGTCCAGCACGATGCTGTCACTCAGGGAGCTGCTGAGGCTGTCGGTGTAGTCCACCAAGCCATCCGCGTCAGAGCCGGTGACGGAGAATGCAGTGGAGATTTGCACCGCTGAGTAGGCCTCTGAGATGACCAGGTCCTGCGAAAGCACCGTGCTGGTGTGGCAACAGTGACAGCAGCAGTGGTAGCGCAGAGAGGGTATGTGGATCAGTCCTGTGGCTGGCTGGTTGCTGGCTGGTTGCGCATGTCCTCTACGCTCCACTTGACTGCACCTCTGCGTGTTGTTTACAAGCAGTAGCTCAACCACTAGCCATTGGGCCGGCCCTGTGTATACAACATGTATGTCTGCTTGCAAAGCCGATGGCCGAAACACCACACGCGTGCATGCACTCAAAAAGAGCTTGTAAATGTTATCAGATACTGCCCGTATTGTGAGAAACCATAATCACCGCCTAGACCGCGCCCCTTCCCCTCACATGCCAGTACCCTGAAAATACTTTTCCGCACGCCTGCCGTGCAACACAACGATCCACCTCGCATGCGCAAACCACAGAGTGCCGGAACTTCAAGTACATGAACTTGTACTCCAAGTATACGTCAAGTACTTGAAGTTGTAAACATAAGCGTTGTGGGCCTGCAGCTGCGTTATGGCGGCACCCCCGCGCCGAGCAACCTTTATAGACCCCCAACTTCACGTTCAAGGAACTGTTGCAGACCAAGGTGCGCAAGCTTCAATAGTAGAGCACTCACACTTCAACACCACTGGCCGCATAGAAGTCCGTCCCTCCGTCCACAGGCGTGGCTGCGATGGCCACCCAGGTGTCGGTTCCCTGGGGGGTCAGGTATGACCAGCACGCAATGTCCGAATATGCTGAGCAAAGGGTGGTACCCATGGAGCGATCGCCGTCCTGCCAGCCCGCACTGATGTAGTCTGGTATGTCGTCCAGTCCGCCATAGATGATGTGGAACGTGTCATCGCTGTAGTGGCAGACGGCAGCAGCGGCAGCAGCAAGCGCAGCAGCGGTGCTCAGCAGACAAGTTTCACGCAAGGCCACTTGCAGTTCAGCGGCAGACAGGTGCTGGCACCGCACACGCTGCGATGACAATGTAAAGGTGCTCGCTGCACCAAGCACAAGGCTGTGGTGGTCAGGGGCATGCAGCGGTTGCAGAAAGTGATGAAAGCGCCTGAAATCAGCTAGGTGGGTAGCTTGGCACCATGCAGCTGGCTGCTGCGTGCACAGCACAGGCTGCAGCATGGCGGGCGCACCATCAGCAACTGCACCGCTACCCAGACAACACTGGCAGCTGTGCAACCACCATCATTATCAACACTGCATTGCTGCACTTTGGCACTGACCCTGAGGTAGACAGGCCGACTTCAAAGTTGACGTAGTTTGATGTGCCGTACAGGGGGATCTTCTGGAACGCGATGACCCAGCCCGTAAAGCCAGCACCACTATCCCAGTCCTGGTTGTCAATCCACCCATAGTACACGCCTCCAAACCACTGCACAGGCGGTGGCAGGCAGACAATGTCACAGCACACGCGGTGTGAAACGGCACACACACGCACACCAGCCAGCACTCCTCATGCCAAGCATGCGTCCGGCGTGTGGTGCGCAGCTAGTGCGCATGGCGTGGCCAGCTTTGTCACAGACGACACACATTGTGCGACACTGCAGATCATACACTTGTCAGCATACGCAGGATATGGTATGGGAGCAGGGACATGGTGTGCCAAGCTGTGCGCTCAGCATGTCCTATCAGGCTGCTTGCCACTTCCCAGTCACTAACAGTAGCAGCAGTAAACGTCAAGCGGGCACTCACCGCATAGTATGGGTTCAGGTCAGCCCAGAATGGCGCAATCATGGATGTGGGACCTGCAGCACAAGAATGCAATGGGCGTGCAGCAGAAAAGGGCACACGTGCTTAAAGGACGCATGTTGGCAACGACACCACAGTGCTAGCAGCAGCACCCTCGTTGTTGTGCTAGTGGTGTCATCGCAGTCGCAGTGCCACACAAGGCAGGCCGCTTGCGGCTGAAAGAGGTGAGGCATAATTTGAAATGTGCATGCATCAGTGCGGGCTTTATTGAAGCACCCACGTGCCTCAGTGAACAACCAAGTCATGTGAGTTCTAACATAGCACAGGTGTTGTGGATGCACTGCTGCATCAGGTGTTGTGGGTGCACTGCCGCATCCGCAATACGCGACCTGCAAACGAAGCTGTGCCCACGCAACCGGCACACAAGATGCAGCACTGCATGCATGCCACAAAGAGCATTCAAACCCACGACGGCTAGGCAGTAGCCGCGGTCAGCTGTGTACACACACCGTGTCACACGCAGCAGCAGCGCTCACAGCAGCGGCAGAGGCAGCGACCGATAGCAGTGCGTGGTGCACCCCTTACCGTAGTACTGGGCCATGAGGTAGGCGTTGTACTCGGTGTACCAGGAGTTTTGGTAGTCCAGAGAGATCCAGCCGTTACTGCAGACGTACACGGAAGTGCGAGACGTGCCATAGTAGCTGAAGGGGGCGGAGGATATGTCGAAAGAGTTGGTGTAATCGTCGTACATGGTCAGCTGCTGAAAGCCGTCATGGTCCAGGTAGCCGTCAGTACTGCTTGTCAACACCTGCATCGCAAAGGCACGGCAAAAATGCGCACGGCAGCAGCATGTCAGCAGTGGCGCATATGACACGGCATGGCGGGCCCCAGCCGCAGCGCGGCCACTGTATGACATGAGCACCTCCACAACAACAAAACACAAACATGTTCATGGAGAGGCAGGTGCACGGGTGACTGTGCTCCGGGCAGGGAACGGAAGAAAGGCAGAGCACCAGCTAGCCTGGTCGAGGGAGGGGGGGCGGGTGCAGCAGGGGCAACAGTGCTCAACAGCAGCAGCAACAGTAACCGGCGCGGCGGCAGCAGCGCTCGGTGTGTGCGCGGCAGCCGCAGCAAGCGCCATGTCGCACGACAGGGAATAGCCAACACCAGGATGACAGCAACGGGAGAACGCGGGGATGGTGCTGCGCTGTGATGCTAGGAAAGCCGGCAGGGTACCGCACACGCCCCGGGGGCCAGCACTTGTGTGGCACAAATAGCCAAGGGCATGCCATACAACAATTTTGTGTGGGGGGGGGGGGGGCGATAAAAAGCTGGGGACTTACCAGGGACTTTTCGTGGGAGACCTGGGCGCTGGCCAGCCTGCCGCATAACGCTAGAACCGCGGCCGCAGCCGCAGCGGCGACGTTGAGAGCCTTCATCTTGCCGTCGAGGCGGCGGCTGCCCCTGTGTTGCCACTCTCGGTGCGGAGGGGCCTTGCCCGGCTTGCCGGAAGCGCCGGCAACGCCTTGCTGCCCCCTGGTCGCTGCTGCCACCAAGCACAGGAGCTGTGTCCGCTATGGGTGTGGGTGTGGGTGTGGGGGCCTCTCTCGAGAGCCCAGCCAGGGAGTGAGTGCTGTTGTTGCCCTCCGTTGCACGGCTGCCGCCGTGCACGCGTTGCTTCGCCGCTGACCGGTGCGATTTGTCGGTTTCACACGTCCTTGTGCGGAAGATCTTGGCAAACATGCCACCAATTTGGCAATCTTGAGAGGGGGCGATACACCCTGCTGGTGGTGGTGGTGGCGTTGGCTGACGATGACGCTGCAGCAGCTGCCTAGCCGCTGTGTCCCTATGCCCTAAACCGTGTTGAACAACACAGCTCAGTGCTCAGGAGACATTCAGTGAGCATCATGGTGGTCCACGGGATGCCAGCTTTTTTGGGTGCAAGGTGCGCACGCACGTGCGCATGCAGCAGGCAGCAGGCGCGGGCAGGCGGCGCGTTGTGCAAGGGACGCAGCGGCTGCGGCTGCGGCTGCCGATGCTTTTGGGTGCATCACAGACAGACGCACCCGCGCGCCAGGTTGCCAGCCGCCGCCGCGCAACGGGCTGCATCACATGCCAAGAGCAAGGGGTGTCTATTTCTCTTCTTCACTGACCCGTGTGTGTGTGAGAAGAGTGTGTGCTTGTGTGTTGCACGAGAGAGGGGGGGAGAGCCAGCAGCAGCCAATAGTATCACAAGTACCTGGTGCGCGTAGCCCACGTGGACCTGGGGGCAGGTCGTCGGCAGACATGCGCCTGCCTCCGCACCGCTCGCCGCCCTTTACACACCACAGGTTCAAACCGTTTCGCGCTTTTTCGACACGTTGTCCTTCCCCTTCCTGGCTCTATTTTGGTCAAATGTGCTCGAGTAGGCTGGCGGGGGACAGCAGGGGCACACATACATCGTGCACACAGTGGTTCACGAAGCTTGCTGCATGCAGCAGCAGCAGCAGCAGCAGCTGACGGTCTGCAAGGGAACCCACACTAACTTCAAGTTGGCTGCTCGCCAAGGCGCCTTAGGACTAGCTTAGCTACTGGCGCCCAGCTACATTATACCAAAGTGCTTAGTAAGTGCAATATTTCAAAATAGAACTACTACTCGTAGCCTGCCTGCTTGCGGCACGCTTTGCTGTTGACTGTGCCAAGCTGTGAGTATGTCCACACGAGGCCGGGCATATGCCATTGTGCTATGCTGGCTTGCATGACCTGGGCTGTTGCATGCTCACAGGTGCAAGTCAATAAATTCACACATCTTTTATAGTTCAGTAGCCTCGCATTCGAGTCCACCGCACTTCATATGGCGCTGTTTCAGTGCGTGCACGCTTGTTTGTAAACATGGCAGTGCCAGGGGTTTGGGGGACGGGTGCTGGTGTGGGGGGGGCGGGGCACACGGCCCTGCATGGCGCCCTGGCGGGCGGCCTGCCCTGCTAGGTTGACTCAAGAGGAAAAAAAGAACAATAATAATAATAATAATTAGATGTAGGCAGTGCATGTACTCTTATTAAACTCCGCTTAGGGCGCGGAAAGCCCTTTGCACACGGTGCGTGTGACCAGGAAATCAGAC
>JAULBY010067541.1:0-32761 GCA_032358315.1 Ophiocytium majus | reverse complement strand
TACTGCTGAGCACACAATATAATTCAGGAGGGGAACACACCATTTAAGATTCGGGTTATTCGCCCTCCTTTACATTTTTTGTTCACAATATTTTGCGCACTCCCAGAACGAAATCTGTCGAGGGTCGTCCCTCGCGCTTTTTGCGTTAGTGCCATGACAATTATTTTGCGCATGTCACTTGAGCTGTGAAGCCGCCTAGGCGCCTAAGCAGGCAGGCAGCAGGCAGGCATTTGAAAAAAGGGGGGAAAGAGCACAGCACACATGGGGCTTGAACCCATGGTGTTGTATGTGCAAAGCATGGTGGCATACACCTGGACTATACAGACCAGCTGTGATTCGTGCGCTTGCCCTGTGTATTTACATAGATGGCATAGGTGCACCTATAGGCGCCCCATTTGAGCTGGCACTAGACCGCCGGTCGTGCACGAGCAAGGGCGCCGGTCCTGCACGAGCAAGTGCGTAGGTCATGCTCGAACAAGGGGGTCGGTCATGCTCGAACAAGGGGGTCGGTTCTGCACGGTCCAGACGGACGGTTCCCCGCGCGCCAGGTGGAGTTTTCCCGCGCGCCAGGCGCAGGTTTTTTCGCGCGCCAGATCTGGCGTCGCGCTCATGCCAGGCAACTCCCAGGCTGAATGAAGCCGAGAACTTTGGCTAGCTAGCCAAAGTTCTCGGCTTCAAATTGTGCACCCTGCCGCTGCCACGCGTTCCTCTGCAGACATTGGCGGCCGCAGCTACGAGACCTTCGTGGTGGGTGACTTCCCAGAGGACAATGCCCGCCAGTTTGTGGCGGCGTGCTGTGACCTGGATGATGAAATGCTTGCCACCAAGGCATGCTGCAGCAGCTGCGAAAGAAGCAGCAGGACGGGGCTGTGCGTAAGCGGTCCTCGAACTTGTCGGATGCAACCAGCTTGTGCAGTGGTGACGGCGTTTGCACTCTGTTTACTTGTCTGCGTCCCCACCCATGTGCTGGGCAGATGGCTGCAGCGCACAGCCTGAGCTCATCAGCGCCAGCACGCACCGCACCGTTGAGCGAGGGCAAGGCTATCACTTGCGGCAAATGTTTTGTACCCGAATGACCTCATCCCACTTTACATTCTCAGGTAGCCCCCATTTCCATCAAGTGGTCTGATGCCACCAGCTGGCCAAGGGGTTGCCACAGGCGAAACCTGCAGTGCTCATGCAGCAGCGATGCTGGACACGGTGTGTGCGCTCACCAAGGAATGCTTAGCAGCCGCCGCTGCAGCCAGAGCTGCGAGTGCGGCAGCGCCAACGCAGGCAATGCGCTCAGGCACCTTGCCCCTTTCGCCATGGCCGCCTGAGGACGCCGCCGCCCAACTCCTCTGCCTGCTGTGTGGTGGCGGTAGGATGTTGCTGCTGGCAGCCTGCTGCTGTGCCCCTTGGCAGCTTGCAGTTGACAAGCGCGAAGGGTAACATTTTACAACGACGCGATGTTCCCGCTGCTGCACAGGCCAACAGCTACTCTCCAGCGCCACCACCAAGGCCACCAGTCGCGCTGACACCGCTGCAGCGCCGGCACCCGGCCCACCTAGCGGCGGCAGCAGCAGGGGCAAGCAGCTGCAAGCGAGGGGCAACATACCCGCCAGCAGGAGCAGCATGGAGTTGGGGCTCGATGGCGCTGACGACTGGTATGGGGACACACCGTCGCTGCACCAGCTGCTGCTGGAGCAACCGGCCCCCATGCACGTGGACGGGCGTGCAGATGGGATGGCGTGCCTGGAGGCACCGGTTGCTGCTGCCAGGCCCAGTGCTAAGAAGTGAGCTGCGCGTGTGGGCAGATGATGCGAGACGGAGGAGCGGCAACATTTTGTTCATTCGTGCGTGGCGGTTGCAAAGTCTCTGCTGCCAACACCGTCAAGCCCGCTGATGCCGCACCACCGCGCACGCCCGCTGCCCCGCCGCGCGCGCCCAGTGTGCTGCGGCAGCTGTTGCTCGGCTTCTGCTGCTGGCGGTGTTGGTGTTGGCGTCGCTAGCATTTGTGATGTCTTAACCAGCGCACCTACTCTGCTGACTTTACTCCGTTCACCCGCAACCCGCGACACCGCCGCTGCTGCTACCCCCCTCCTGATCCCCCCTGCTGATGCTCAGCTCTAGCACGGCATCAGCAGCAAGAGCGCAGCTCGCACCCGCCCACGCCTCCGCTCCCCGCAGACGACGCGCCTGCGTCAGCGCCCCTCCGCCAGAAACTTCAATCTTCGAAGAGCCCGAGCAGCTGACGCGCGTGCTGCGCGTTTTCTACCTGGACCCTGCCCTGCGCCGGGGCGGCGCGGCCAGGGTGCTTGCTCAGCAGCTAGAGGACGCAGTCGCGAGAAAACTCCACTGCCCCTGCAGCGTGGATGCCGCGCCGGACCTGCTGTCGCTGCGAACGGCGGTGTGCAGCGGCAGGGCACATTACGATGTCATCTTCGTGGCGGAGGCGGCGGGGGTGGAGGCGCTGACACGCGAGCCGGCCGCGGCTGCTGTGGCGATGCGGGAGCGGAGAGGTCAGGGTGGTGGCACGGGGGGGGCGGCGGCGGCGCAGCAGCGAGACGGCAAAGGCGGCGGCGATATCCTGCATTGCCTGGGCAAGTGCGGCATGCTGCTCCCAGGTGACCATGTCATCGGGGGCCACGTCAAAGCGGCCACAGTCGGGGGCGCAGCGGAGGATAAAGCGCCCCGTCGTCGAAAAATTTGACGGCGGCGGCGGCGGCGATGGCGACTGGGCGAAAGAGCTGGCGCCTGTGGTCAGCATCATACAAACGCTGTTTACAACATCGCAAGAGGGTGACACAAAACCTCGAGAGGGTGACATCACAGTGTACTGCCCGCCGCCGCCACCACTATCACCACCACCTGTGGCGCAGCCGCAGTTCATTCAAGTTGTAGTGCCTTTGCCTTTCATGGTGCCCGGGGGCATGTGGCAGCGCCAGCCAGTGCGCGTGCAACGGGCGCCTGATGTGCGCATTGCGCCAAAGCCTCCTACACAGCCGCAGCAGCAGCGTTGACAGGCGCCAGCAGTGGTGCGTTATAACAGCAGGTGCCGCCGCTTCCACAGAAACAGCGGCAATGCTACGCTGTGCGGGTTCTTTCTGGTATCGACCGCAATGCGCGCGCGCCGCAGCTGCCGCGCCTAGCCGTACCTGGTCACCCAGTGTGTGTCCGCCATCTCTAGCGGATTCCAAAGGGTGCACCACAGCAGAGGTACGGTGTGTGCGCACAGCACAACGGCGCACACAAAGCGCAGACGCACAAAGCCCAGGTGCTCGCTCTCTCAGCACCTTGTGACAACATTTTTTTTATAAACATGGGGGGTGGATGCATTTTTTTTGCATGTTTGTTGTAAGGGAGGAGGCCCCACGGGGCAAACTCCGCCCTGGGGGAAAGAGATGCTATTGCTTTGATGGGCTGGCGGGACGCGCTGCTCTGCCGCCCCCGCCTCTGCCCGTGCTGCTGCTGCTGCGCAAGGGGCCCTCAGTTAACTGCAGACGCTGCTCTCCGCTCCCCCTTTATCCGTCCCAGAAACATTCTGTTCTTGTGAGAACATTCCGTTCTTGTGAGAACATTCCGCTGTTTCGAGAGTAGTACAGTGCCGCGGCGCGCGCGGGCTCTCTAGTGTAAGAGCGCAAGTCTACTTGGCGACGGCGGCGCCCGTCTTGGCCGTTTTCCGCTCGTAAATCTCACGCAGCTTGAGGGCAATGACCGACTGCAGAAAGCCCGTGCCGTTGTTGGAGCCGGGGGAGTCGGCGAGCTTGAGGATGGACTGGGTGAGCTCGCCGTAGAACTTGGTGCCAATGTTGCTGAGGTGGCTCTCGACGTAGATGAGCTCCTGTTGAGCGCAGGAGACATTGAGCAAGGGGGAGGTGGAGTGTAGCGTTAGTGAGGGTGTGGGGATTCATGTTGTGCCATAGGGTAGGTTCAGATATTTGCACTTGCGGGCTTGCAACGACCAAGGTACCTGGGAGCTGGCGTGTGGCAGCCAACTCGGCCACATTGCTGCCGTGTGTAGACATACTCCGGCTACAACAGAGCTTCAGTGGTTCTGCTTTGACAGTACTGCTGGTGGCAGCTTTGAAGTACAGCCAAGGGGGGCTAGAACTGCTGTCAATGGTTATGTAGTCTCTTCATACATGCCCCATATAGTGCACGAGAGGTGCACACAAAAAACCCACTACAGCAGTCTGCAGTCAGTGATGCTCAAAGTGCACGAGCAGAACGGTGCTTGTGTATGGCCGACGAAGCTGCCCGCCTTTGTGTTTGTTGATGTACCACCATGACAGCAACATCAAAACCAACTCGTCCAACCTTAGCGCTTACTGAACTAGATAGAGATAGCAGCCTGCTACTGCACTACATGTGGAAGCGACGGTGTGCCTCAGCAGACTGTGGTGTGTGCCTCAGCAGACTGCTGTGCACACTTCTCCACTCAGCACTTGCTGCAGGCAGCGTTCTCCCAGCACTGGCTACTCAATGCGCAAAACGCCTGTGCGACTACAGTACTATTGACGACCACATTGCAGCACCAAGAGCAGGCCTTACACAGTTTAAATAATAAATAATATTTTTTTTAATAAATAAATTATGAGTTGCAGTTGGTTAAATTGGCCATCCTTTGTGCCAGCACCTGGTTTCATCAAATCGGCCCGCGTAACCACAGCTAGTGCTACCGCTGGTGTGCACTGAGTGGTGTACAAATCGCCAAATCAAATGAACCATGGTGTGCAGACGTCACTAATGCCCCATCTACAGCTTTTCTAACATGAATACGGGGCTCCAGCAGTCAATTCTTTGCTGTGGGGGCGGGCTCATGAATTTACCAATATTGGTGCATTTATAGTGCCATACTGTAGTCATCAAAAGCTTATCCAAACCCGTACTCTTTCACTGATACCGGTGCATTCATAGCGTCATGGCAGTCATGAAGACCGTACAAATGCACAAATATTTTGATTGAAATTTCAAGTAAGTAACACACATGAGTCTCTGTTCACACCAGCTCACTCCACTGTCAACAGCGCCGCATGTATCAGTACAACTTCCGATAGAAACACACAAGGAAATTTTGTCTCTCACACCAGCAGCTCACCGGCAGGCACCTTGTCAAACTGGCCATCCATGTCCAGCACCGACACCTCAGCGTCCAAGGACTTCACATAATATATATATATAGTACACATAGTAGTACATTAAATGCTTGTGAAGTGGGTACATGCGTACTTCTAGTAAGAGTATACACTACTGCAGCATATCCACACCTGTCAGTTACTGCTGTAGGAGCCGAAGTCCGATCGGGCTCACCTGCAGGTTGTCGAACTGGCCGTCCATCTCCAGCACCGACACCTCGTTGTCAAAGAAGGTGTCCGGGCCGTAGGCAAACTTGATGCCGGGGTAGGAGCACGTGAGCTTGCGGCCGCAGGGCACCCACGTGATGGAGGAGCCCTCGTCAAACAGGTACACCGTGTCAAAGTCAGAGACTCCCTCCTTCTGGATCAGGCGCGTGCGCAGGATCTTGCCCTCCTGGTCGCCGGGCACCAGCTGGGTGGGCAGGACCTGCGCAGGGCGGGTGAATTGTGTACATTTTTCATGATCATGGGCGGTGTTGTTCATGAATGCAGTTCGTGTACACTGAGCACTGGAGATGAGGCGAGTAAGCAGGATCTTGCGCTGCTGGTCGCCGGGCACCAGCTGGGTGGGCAGCACCTGCGCACATGTGTTCATTATCATGAACAGTGTTCATGAATGTGGTTCATGTACTGTCTGTGTGAGGTGCGTGCAGTGTATGATCGTGCGCTCGTGGTGGGCAGCACCGGCACGGCACATCAGCGCACGGTGCTGCACCCCTTGTTTGTATCTTCGAACCCCCAAAACTGAGACAACTTTCAGTGACACAACGTGGAACCAAGGCCCGATGCATCTGTTTCACTGCTTTCAACCTTGTCGTTGCGGAGACAGCTGCTTGCTCACTGCCGGCCCAAACACTGTATTATACAAGGCATTGACAACGGACCCAAGCACCAATTTTCACATACCAACATCGGCACGAAAGAAGAAAGTGCATCATGACGATATGATAAATGAGCACAAAATGGTTCACAGAATGATGAGGTACTGGAGCATATATGTATGTATGTACTACTAGTAGTATATACACTACAGCAAGCTGGAGAATAACACCTGCGGCTGCAGCTGCTAACACACAGCAACTTCAACAAGCAAGGCCGAGGATTGCAGGGTACCCCAACCTCAACTTTGAAGTAGTAAAGCGCGCTCACCCAGAGAAGCACCTCAAGTCTGGTGCGTGCTGATCCCATGCCTTCAACACTCAACATACTTCAAGTACATTGTAACTTCAACTGTGCACATGAACCCGTGTCTCTGGACAAAATACAGCACAAGACAACTTTGAACAACTGCACCTGGAGAAAAACGTCGGCCTGAGTGCGATGAGCGCCCACAAGACTTCAACACACAAAATACATAATTTCAGAACTTCAACCGTGAGGGATAAACCTGGACAGTAGCATCAGCCAGGGCACGTGCTGGGCAACGGGAAAAGAGCCACAAACTCAATGGTAAAATAACCATAAATTTGACGCGCAAAATACACACATTCAACTGTGAGGAATAAAGCTGGAGAACGATGCCGGCCTGGGCGCAATGAGTTCCCACAACTTCAACACAAATACATACTTCTTGAAGTAATTTAAAGTTTGACGGGCAAACCTGAAGAACTTTGTCAGCAGGGGCACGCGCTGGGACCATAAAAATGGACACGTGAAATACACAACTTCAGCTGTGAGGAACAAACCTGGAGAACAACGTCGGCCTGGGCGTGCTGGGGGGCTATGAAGGCGTGTCAAAGTCTGGGTCACGCCTCATAACTCCCAACACACACACAAAAATACACAACTTGAGTCGGGCTTGCACGCCTCATAACTTTGACGACTGCGAAAATAAAACTTCAAGTGTGAGGAACAGACCTGGAGAACGACGTCGGCCTGGGAGCGCTGGGGGGCGATGAAGGCGTCGAAGTCAGGCTTGCGGGCCTCAATGGAGGCCTTGATGGACTCCAGCGAGTGTCCGCGCTCCATCATGTCGCGCTGGATCTTCCACGCGAACTTGATCTCGTCAGAGATGTCCAGGTAGATGGTGAAGTCCAGCAGCTGCGTGTATAGTGGGGGTGGTGGGGTGTGTGTGTCTAATGTTAGTTGTTGAATACTACTACCATGTGGTAAGTTTTGATGTCTATTTCTCTCTCTATATATATGTATTCATTCTCTCTACACATATTTTGTCAGAGATGTCCAGGTAGATGGTGAAGTCCAGCAGCTGCGCGCGTGTGTTTGTGTGTCTGCAGGGGGGGGGGGATAGTGTTAGTGGTGTGAATAGTACAAGCATGGAGGGTTGCCGGAATGGTAATTTCTGTACATTACAGTCAACGGTAATTCCATCGTACTCGCTGCAGATGCCTGTACAGCAGCCTACAATGCATTATCATTTGTGATGGCCCTACTGTGGTGAGCACAAAACATTATGGAAGAGGTTCCAAGTATCATAAGGTTAGGGTGAAATTACGTTACGAATTACGGAGTACTACTAGTAGTCATTATGAAAATTACGATTCTGGCAACCTTGCAAGCATGTTTACAGTAAGTTCCTATGTCTACCTTCCTCTAAAAACATGTCAGGTACATGTTGAAGTTCAGCAGCCATGCGTGTGGGGGCGGGGGGAGAGGCTCACGTTAGTGGTGCGAGTAGCAATGGGTTTGATGTCTGTAAATGAATGTACGTCACTGAACTCCGCTAAGGGCGCGGAAAGCCCTGTGCACGCTGCGTGCGCATAAGCGGAAAAGGCATGACCAAATATGCTGTCGGCCGTTACTAGCCAACAAGATGGCTGTGCTCAGCACTGCACACTTGGATGTCAGCCTAGCATGTTGCCACAGCATCATCTTCTGTAGCGGATACCGGCCCCATGTCCCAGGGGGCCTGCTCCCAGCCCTTTATGGCGCCATGGCGGACGACCTGCCCTGGCAGGTCAAACCCTAGCATGCCTGCTGCCGCCCCTTCCACCACCACGCTACCCCCACCCCCAGGTGAGGTTTCTTCTCTATCGCTCGGCACACCGTGGGGGTCTTGCTTCCGCGCAACTTTGCCGCATACACACACTGGGGAGCCACCACCGCCGCAGCAGCCACCACCAACGGACCACAACGAGAGGCGAGCGGGGCGTCCGAGTGGGCAGGCCGGGCCGCCATTGGATATACCGCAGTCTGGAGAACCCTACGCTCATGCCGGCGGCTCAGGCCTACCCTCTAGCGGCATTCTGAGCTTCTAGCGGCATTTGTGCAGAGTTGTGGGTCCATGAATATGAGGTATACTACAGTGGTCATTTGAAGCAGAGTAGTGGGCCCATGTTTCCTCCAATAAGGAATTGAGTAGTACTTGAAGTATATACTTTGAGGTGTATACTCAGTGGTAGTTTGGAGTATACATTAGGTGCCGGGCATGTGCCACGTGTGGCTTCACGCACGCTGGCGTGCGTGGCATGGGCTCTTGCACGCCCGCAAGTGCAAATACAACACTACTTCGGAAGTACTGCAGTACATGTGGTACATTCAAACTGCTATGTGGCAGACTCACCAAAGCGCGCGCATGTGCCTTGCCCCCCCCACATCTTTACCAAAATTGAACACATGTCCTCAAAGATGATCACGGGCGCGGTGTGACCTGTCCGGAGTGTCTGTAATACACATAGTAGTAACAACTTGTTCGTAGGTGCATTTGTACGTACATGAAATCTCCGCAATTATACCATGTACGCATAGACATGTGCGTGTACCTGCACACATGGGCATGCTACAGGAGGCACTAACGTCGCGCACGCGCTCGTCAACGAAGGGGTGCTGGCCCCCAAATGATGGTGATGGGCGTGGGCTCAATGTCCTCGGGCGTGTCCAGCGCGTCATAGAAACATACATGTACATGCTCTTGCACACATGAACCTCTATATTCTAAATATATATGGTATATACAAGCAAATAGTTGCAACACACCACACACTCACACCGCGCACGTGCTGGTCGACAAATGGGTGCAGGCCCTCAATGACGATGATGAGCGGTAAAAATACACTCGGAAGTACTCCGAAATATACTTTGAAGTACAATGATGGCAACATCACACAACTCACGTCGCGCACACGCTGGTCAACAAAGGGGTGCAGGCCCTCAATGATGATGATGGGCGTGGGCTTGATCTCCTCAGGCGTGTCCAGGGTGCCGTTCACGTGGTTGTAGATCGGCTTCTTCACAGCGTCGCCGCGCTGCACATGCATCAACAGGCAACGGTAGCGGCGGCATTGGTACAGGCACACAAGCAAAAACTAGGGTGTCAGCGCTGTGTGCTTTCAAAAGTGGCGGCGGCGCCAGCGAGGCTGTGCAGAGTTTCATTACAGTTTCATTTCTAGTGTGGGTGGCAGGGCTTTGTGTGCTCAAAGGTGGCGGCGGCACCAGAGAGGTGGTGAGTGTGGGGCTGTGGAACGGTGGCAGCATTGGCGGCGGGACGAGGGCGGTGGAATTGGGAAAGGGGGTGGGCGAGCTGTGCAACTGGGTGGCGGGGGAGCTTGCCACAGGAGCGGTGCACACACAGCGGCGGCCTGTACCAAAGGTGTGCTGGGCCAGCTGGGGTGTCCTAAGGTAGGTTTCACTGCCATAAATGGTGGAGCAGCGCCTATAAAATGCACATGAAAACCTTTACATGGGCAAAAAAGGTGTGTGCCAGGCAGGCGTGTGTGGGCTGATTAGTTGCTCGTGCCGCTGAGTCAGCGGCGGGACGCATAGGTGGCAGTTACGTCTCGCACATAAATGCTGTACTGCCACAACAGCAAAACCCAAGGTTCGTGCCTGCACTGCTTGCTACTTGACAGCGCAGCATGCTCACTCATTCCAACGGCCCGTCAAGCTGGTGACGTGACATCCATCACGAGGCATGGCTGCGTGTGCCCACAGAGTCGTGCACTGCTAGGCACAGCAGACGAGGCAGCCATAACCGCTAGCACAGCCGTGTGGCATCGCCGAGGTGCAACGCTGGGAAACATGCACGGTCCCCCTGGAGGCGAATCACAGGATCGCCGCAAACGCTGCAGATGCGCGAAAGGCTCGCTCGCCATCGCACGCAGCGGTCGCGCAGGCTGAGCCCAGCAGTTGCCCACATGCTAGGTCTGAGGCTGCTGTGCAGCGCTGGCGCACCCGTCAGGGGTTGCTTGGTGGTGCCCGCCCGCAAGAGACGGCATCAGCGGCAACAACGCGGGGGTGAAGTACGTAGCGGGCGTGGGCAGTTTGTACAAACCTTGAGGGCAGCCAGCTGCTCCGCCATGAGGTCGAACCTCTGCTCGTCCGTGTGCAGAGCGGTGCGCCCCGACACCTTGCGCCCCCCCCTGTCGTTCAGGTGGTAGTCGTCGAGGCAGATGACGGTGGTGAGGTCGGACACCAGCGTGTTGGTCTCCCAGCCGCCGTTGCCGAAGCCGCCACCCAGGGGGCCCACCTGGGAGCCGCCAAAGATGTTGGTGAGGCGGCGCATGAAGGTGGACTTGCCGCAGCCGGAGTCGGCCGCCACCCCGATGATCACGATCTGGGGTAGGGGGGGTAGGGGGGGGGGGGGCGTGGGGGCCGTCGGCAGCTCGCTCGCAAAAATGCACAGAGTAGGGGGCATACGTAGGCACTCGCTGCTGCTGACAAATCCGCGCGGATGCATGCACAGCGGCGCGGCGCCGGCGCGCCCTGCAGGTGCGCAGGAACAGCCAGGGGGCAGGCAGGGGCTAGGCAGGGCAGGGGGCCAGGGCTCTGCGGCGCGACACTCACAGGCTCATCGGCGTCGCCGAGCTTCATCTGAAGCGCCTGCCAGCGGGCCGCGGCGCCCGATGCGACCGCGGTGGGCGTGAAGGTGGTGGCCCGCAGGCTGGTGGCGGGGGCCAGGGGGGCCATGAAGGCCGACGCCGTGCCGGCGGCGCATGCCAGCAGGGCTGCTGCCTTGGTAAGCATGGTGCGGGAGCGCTGCCGCGGTGGCGATGGCGGTGTGTGAGGGACCTGCGCCTGCGTGTGCGCTGCATAAAGACGATACAGGAACACCCAGTTTGAAACACCCAGTTCAGGGGGGGGGGTCTAGACTTGGTGGGTCTCGAGCCAGCATTGATGTGACGGGCCTGCCTGAGAAAGGGACTTCAAATATGGCTTTTTGAACACACTTTTAACACACTTTTCTTGCTTTATCTCACTTTCCCCGTGCGTCACCAAGTAATGATATATTGCTGAACACCTGAAGCCGCGCCGCGGTGCCGCGGTGCGGTGTGCGCCGCGGAGGCTGATGCACAGCGCAGCTCGTTGCTTGTGGGAATTCATGTGGCTGCGAACGCCTTCCGTATGATGTGTCACTGCCAGTGCAGAAAGCCAATTCTGAATGACACTGGCATGATGTGCGGTGAATCTACGATGCGGACTATGTGAGTGCAAGCATCGGTGCCAGGCACACTGCAGCTGCTCAGCTGTGCGATGTGTACGCGCTGCCATGCCATCCGGGCGATTTCAGCTACAAAACCGACAGGCTGGGGGTACAGGTCTGCACGTCGACACGAAGCAGAAGGTGCCGCACGAAACGTACACACATGGTTATCATTGCACACCATGTTTCCGTGCAGATGCCACAGTGTATATTTAGGCCGGCGCGCACTGTGCCGCGCAGCGCTGGCGGATGACAGCGCCAGCAAGAAATGTGAGGTCAAAATCGCAGGTAGTGGTGGAACGCGTGGACGTATGGAAAGCCGCCCACATAGAACTCGCACGTGTCGTGGCTGAAGGGCGCCGGCACCTCAAAGTGGATGGGGTCCTGCGCGAGTCAAGAAGGCAGCAAAGACTGTGGTAGTTGAAGTAGTGCAAATTTCAAAGTGTTTCAAACTTCAAGCATCGCAGCTTCAAGCACTTGCACACAGGTTTGAATGACAGGCGCTGCGCTCCCTGCTCAGCTGGCAGCAGCGTTGGTAAGGGCAGGGCAGCGGACACTCACAAGTGCCCATTGCTGCAACAACGCCTGGCAGCGATGGGTGCACCAGTGCTAGAGTTGTCGCCATTTCACCATATGCCAGCCTACCAGCTTCCATGCCAGTCCCCGCCAACCACATGCACAGTGCTTTCACTCCAATTCTACAACCATGTACCAGTACTTGTACAGATGGACCGTGCCGCGCATCATGGTCTTGTCGACCTGCTCCAGGCGCGCACCTGATGCGCAAAGGGCTTTCTGGGCCCCAAGCGAAGCTCAAGCAGACTGCTTTAGAAGCACGTAATCAAATGTTAACACCGAAGAACTACCCACTATGAGTGCGTTTTTGTGCACCAAGAACTGGGGTCATGCAAGCCCTTACCTGCGGCCCAAGCACCAGGTCCGAGATCTCATATGTCATGAGGGGGGTGGGCTCCCCAGCGCCATTCTTGAGTTCCTGGACCACTCTTCTGGGAACGTTCCTTGCCAGATCTATATACAGGTGCACCACGGAGTCGCCGAGGTCTGAGCCCCAGTGCTGGTGCAACCCACCCTGTATGTAAACGTTGCCCTGCAGCACTGCCTCTTGGGGCAGCTCTGGCGCTGGCATGGGGTCACCTGTGTGGTGAGGGCAGCGGCGGCAACCGACAGCGGCGGCTGCAGCCATTACGTGATGCATGTGGACGACCTCAGGCAGATGACAATGAACGCATGCAGCATCGCCAAGTGCACATTTACCATCACCACGTTTGTGCATTTAGCATCGCCAAGTTCACATGTAGCATCCCCGTGCTCATGGTAGCGCTGCTGCCACCTGGTGGGCAACACACACGGGTGTGCAGTGCAAGCAACCAGCAGGCGGCAGCGGCAGTGACGATGAAATGCACATCCAATGCAAGGCACCGAGGCATCCAGTCAGAACTTGCTGACCCCCCCACAATGTCCACCATGCAGTCATCTAATCACAAGGATTCTGTGCGGAGCGTAACACTTGTCCTGTGCGTGGCAGCATTTTGGTAGGGCTTGGTGCAAGGAAGCAGCAGAGTGCTGCTGCTGCTGCCAATGGTGTGCTGCTCACCCAGATAGCTTCGCCTGCATAGGGACACCTCTCCTTCGCTCACCATGTACTCCCGTTTCTGTGGCGCGCACACCAATTACAGGCAGCAGGCAGGGTGGAGAGCCACGGTCACTAGCTGTTCGGGATTCAGGAGCAGCACGGTTGAAGTTCCGAAATGTGGAAGTTTGACGTGTGTGCGTGACGCCTGCGGCACACCTGTGTGTGCGGGCTGCCTTCAGGATACACCAGCTCCGAGTGAAGCGCATGCTATGACTGAGGATGGCTGCAGCTGAGCTCAGCTCCAAGTGGCGGTTCACTTGAAGTTGGTAACAGTGGCAGACAGCCGCTGGCAAGCGCATGGGTGCAAACAGCGCCTCTGTTCAGTGTGTGGTCCCGGCATTGCCCTTGCAAGGGCCGCAGCACGGTCGTCTCTTGCACAGCAGTGCATCAGGTGTGGCTGCACTGTATATCTACAGTGTACCAATGCTATGGTCCAGTAGTCCAAGTCCAAGTTGTTGTTGAGGGGCAGAGTTGAGGTTCACCTGGTCATACCGCCGCACATACTTCTAAAGTACCACTAGTAGTATGTGCGCCCGCCCCCATGCCCGCCTCAAAGCATGCCAGTGGTGACCAGCCTGCCAGTAGTACAAGTTCAATTTGCTGTTGAAGTACAGAATTGAGGTACACCTGGTCGTACCGCCGCACGTACGTTCGCCCCGCCTCCACGCCCCGCCTCAAAGCGTGCCAGCGCTGACCAGCTACCAGTAGTACTTCTAAAAGTATAAGTTTTAACTTGTTGTTGAAGTACCGTGGTACAGAGTTGAGGTTCACTTGGTCATATCGCCGTACCTACGTGCGCCCCGCCTCCATACCCGCCTCAAAGCATGCCAGTGGTGACCAGCCTACCAGTAGTACAATTTCAATTTGCTGTTGAAGTACAGAATTGAGGTACACCTGGTCGTACCGCCGCACGTACGTGCGCCCCGCCTCCACGCCCGCCTCAAAGCATGCCAGTGGTGGCCAGCTACCAGTAAAACTTCTAAAAGTACAAGTTCAACTTGTTGTTGAAGTACAGAGTTGAGGTTCACCTGGTCATATCGCCGTACGTACGTGCGCCCCACCTCCACACCCGCCTCAATACGCGCCAGCGCCAGGCCCGCAACACTATCATACCGCACACGCATGCGGCCTATTGCGGGCGGGTGCTGCTGAGCAGGGTCCACCAGATGCGCCACCGTTGTGATGGTGGCGCTGAACTGGGGGGGGAAGGGCGGCGGGCCTGTGTGCAGTGCAGGGGAAACAGGGGGGGGAGGCGGGGGGGGGGGCATGCGCTGATTGACGGCAGCGATGCAAGGGTGACTTGGGGGAATGTGTTAGCACCTGGCTTGGGCATGGTAATTGGTAATAGTAATGCCTTTTCGGCTGCTGTGTGGAAGGCAGTGTTAACTGTGGCGTGACAGGCTGACCTGGTGTGTCGGCGCTACAATTTGCTGTGCGGCCATACAACACTGTACAGCATAGGGCGTGTTTGTCTGGTGTTTGCTGCTGCAGCCGTCTGCTCCAAAACAGCAGCAACTTCGGGTGGCGCGACAGTTAAAAATGCTCTGACAAAGATGACGAAGTTATGCTGCGCCTGGATGTCTCGTGTCCTGCAGCAGCGCTCACCATAATGTGCCGTAGAGCTGCCTTCAGGCGCAGCCGCGGGCGCGATGGCTGCACCTGTGCCAGGTGCACGTGACAGAGTTGCGAGTGCAGCGGCAGCAGCAACAGCAATGCTGCCTTTGGTGTACCGCCTTTTTCTCATGGGGGGCCAGAGTCTCCAGACCCTCTGCCAGCAGGGCGCGTGAATGCTACCACCGCGTTGTCTCAATGATTCCGCTGCTCCGTGCGCACCTGCGCTTGTGTCCACCTGCTCCCTTGCCTGCGGATGTGGGGCACACAGATCTTTGCTGTTCGAAGAATCTGGTGACCCCTATTCGTTCGGTCAACTTGAAACGCCAAGTCGGAGAGCTGTGCACGCAACGTGCACGCGGTGCTTGCGTGCTGCTGCGGCTCTGCCTTGCAGCTAGAGCAGCCAGTAGCGGTGGCAGCAGCATGTGCCAGCAGCAGCCAGCGGCAGCAGCACCACCGACAGCAACACCAGCTACGTATCATACGCGGCGGTGCTGCTGGCAACACTGCTGACAAGGCCGGCAGTAGGTTAGAGGCACCAGCGCTCGTGAGCCACTGCAGCAGCAGGAGGAGGCAGCCATGTATGTGGAACCACGCCGCCGAAGGTCAGTGGCCCTGCTGCACCACGCCAGCCCCTGGTGCCGCCACCACTTGCGCTGCTATTGCTGCCTTTCCACTGTTGGCGTCACCGACTCACTAACAGCATGCGTGTGCTCTCGTGCTTGACACCGTGACGACCTGTACACACGGCGCCTGGTCACCCATTTGGTGCTAAGCACGAGTGTGCGATGCTGCTGCGCGCGTGTGTTTGCTGTGGGCTTACAGACCCGGCGCAGTGCGGCAGGTGTTGCAGGAGAACTGGTGCACTCCCACCACCCTGGAGACAAGCCTCTCCAGGGCGGACGCGTACTGCCCCCTGGAGGGCGCCCGGGTCTTCAACAACCTTCAGCACCTGACCAGCGGTGCCTTCCACGAGCACTCACTGCAGGTCAGCACCGATATATCTGTGAAACCAATGGCAGATAGAGAGATGGTTTTTACACTTCTATTAAACTCCGCTTAGGGCGCGGAAAGCCCTTTGCACACGGTGCGAGAACATCAGACAGGTAGCGAAAAAGCTGGCGGTGCTCAGTACTCCCACCTCTTTCTTGTACTTCTCATGGGGGCACCAGTGGGGTGGGCGCACGCTTGTGGTGCTAATCCTTGGGTAGGTGGGGGATTGCGGTTATTTGCAGGCATGGTTCGGCAAGTGCAATGTATTCATGATATGTGTATATATGTATATATATGTGTGTGTGTGTGTGTGTTTAGAGCTGCCCTCTCAGCTGGGTCCATGCTGGCAGTCAGTGTTGGTGCTGTTGGTGTAAGCCTGTGCCTGCCGTCCCACCACTTTGAAGACGGGAAACACACTACCACCGGTACCAACTTCTGAAGACAAGTCACACCTAGCTCACGCCGCTGTGATGTGAAGCAGCAGGCGTGTTTCTTTAGATTTGCGCTAGACCAGTACAACGCGCAGCAGTAGCCGCCCTCAGAACACAACCGCACGCTAAACCATCAACACCCCACCATTTTTTTCCATTCCCCGCAGATATCACTTGCCGCGGTCAAGGTCAAGGCCCGGCGCCGCCGCCCCAACACCACCCCCGCGGCCACCCTCTACACCACCTCCGTCAAGCTGCTGCCGCGGGACGCCACCGCCACCACCACACGCTCCGGAGCACGCACCGCCGGAGCCTCCGCCAAGCGCAGCAGCCTGCCGCTGCCGGTGGTGCCCACGCCGCCTCCCACTGCTCCGGTGATCAGGGGAGCGGCGAGTGTGGCGGGGGCGTGGCGTGGCGTGGGGAGCGTGCGCGGCGGCGGCGGCGGCATTGCGGCAGCGCTGGTGCCGGAGACGTTGTCGGACGAGGCGCGGGCGTTGCAGCGGGACATGAGGCGGCGGGACGACCTGCTTCAGGTGCGCGGCTGAGTGTCAGGGCCCCACCAATTTACAGTAGTGTGGTGAGGTTTGTGGACAGTGTTGGTGAGCACCCTCTGGCTGAACTTGCAAAATTTACTAGTAGTACTGCTCACCTTGAAAATAATGGCCGCATTTTTTTTGGTGCTGACGGCTCATGACCTGCGTGCGCCAAAACATGCCCCTATGGTGACCGCTTTCCGCGCGTCATCCGCACACGCGCGCCCCTACACCTCGAAATGTGCATCTCTCATAGTTCGCTCAGCCTGATGTCTTGGTGATCCGCGTGCCAAAGCATGCCCGTGTCCTCCACTTTCCACCCGCAAATTCATGCGCAGGACATGTGGCTGCTGATGCGCGGAGGAGGCCTCGTGAGCGGCCGCTGGGAGGCCCCCCTGCTGCACCTCCTGCGCCGCTACCGCGCCGCCACCGCCGCCGTCACCGAGGCGCTCCTGCGCCGCCCCGTCCTCCGCCGCGTCGCCAACCACTACTCCCGCACCCGCGGCGACTTTTCCGGCAGTGGCGGCGGCGGCCGCACCATCGGCCGCCTCAGCGCTGATATCCCCCCTAAGGGGCGCAAAGCGCGCAGCGGCGGCGGCGGCGGCGGCAGCGGCGGCGGCGGCGGCTGCGGCGGCGGCGGTAGTCGCAGCTGTGATAGCGGGAGCGGCAGTGGCGGCGGTGTGGTCGCCAGCTACCTGGTGCGCGCCGTTTCGGACCTCGATTTTATGGGCGAGTGCGGAGACGAAGTGGCGCGGTGGGCGGCGGCGCGCGCCCTGCCGCTGCGCTCCAACCCCCTGCTCCTCCCCGAAGCGGAGTTCACCGAGGCGGCGCTTGCGAGGGTGGGAATTGACGACGCGGTGGCCGTCACCACCGCGCAGCGGCTCAGGGTGCTGCAGGAGTACATTGTGGGGGCGGCGGCAGCGCAGCTCGCGGGGGCGGCAAGGGACGACGGCAGCAGCCTGGAGGGTGTCATGCCCCAAGGGACCTTTGGCGGCAGCGCCAGTGCTGTTGGTGACAGTCTGGAGTCGGAGACGTGCAGTGCGGGTGCTGGCACTGGGGGGGAGTCGCAGGGGGGGGCGACTGGGGGGGCGGTGGCTGGGAGGGAGGGGGGAGGGGGGGAGGGGCGGCGGGAGCTGTTGAGGAAGGGGGTGAGGGGCAAGCGGCAGCTGTTGGCGATGGAGTTGGGCGAGCTGGAGATAGCGGTGGAGCGCGCAGAGGTGGGTGTTGGGGGCGGCGAAACGGTTTTGGAACTGCAGCTGCTGTGCTTTGGTGGAAACAGCGCGTGTGATGGGGCATGGGTCGTTAAGCCTTGAAGCGGTGGCGTGTGTGCGCGCGCATGCACAGTGGCAAGTGACCAACGCCAAGTTTGAAGTACCATACGTGACCAGGCATACTCAGAAAGCGTGTATGATGGAGGCAAGCTGAGCCCGGCCGCGCACGACGTGTCACGGGCGCTTAGTTGCTTGAGCGCCTGCACTCTGCATCCTGGAATCGCAGGCTGCCTCACACTTGGCTGCGTTCAACACTTCAGAAGTACGCACTCTCCGGTGGCGCATTTGCTGCAGTGTGCCATGCCATGCCGCCGCGGCACACAGCTCTCGCCCGACAGACACATGCTTTCCTTCACAACTACTTCTGAAGTACTTCACGCTTGAAGTATGTACTACTGTAGTAGTACATGTGTTACAACATGATTTGAAATTAGTACCCAAGTAAGCACACACCCAACAGCACGCATCACTCTCCACCGCCATCCTCTGCTGCAGCCTCCTCAGCACTGGCCCCGCACACTCCCTCACCCACAGCCGCGATGCTGCCGCTGCCGCCACTGCCGCCACTGCCGCCGCTGCCGCCACTGCCGCCGCTGTCGCCGCCGCCGCTGCTGCCGCGGCCACCGCCACCGCCACCGCTGCCACTGCTGCCGCCCCTGCTGCTGCTGAGCACCGCAGGCGGAGGCGGAGGGGTTTCGCAAGCGCGCGGATGCGTTGCAGTGGACGCTGACGCACGCGCGCCACATGGCCAGGGAGGCGATAGTGCGGCGACAGCCGCGGCGGTCGCTTGCAATTGAGGCGCGCTCTCTTGAGCTGGAGCGGCAGATAGGGGAGGCGCAGGTACGCACACTGTGCCTGTGAAAGCTGTGCCAAGTACTACTGTAGTACATGAATATACTCCTAGAAGTACTTTGTATTGTATACGAGGTATATCAATACATCCAGTGAGGTATGCTAATGGCCTACTAGTTTGTGCTATGCTTACGCAAAAAAATTGAAAATTTGCTTAAGCGGAGTTTAATATAGGTATCTGTGAAGCCTTGTGTACACGCACTCGAGCGGCGGATAGGGAAGGCGAAGGTAGGGACACCGTCCCTTTGAAACCTGTACCAAGCATGTAGTTCAAGTACAACGTCTTACACAAAATACTTGGGTACTTTTATTGAACTCCGCTTAGGGCGCGGGAAGCCCTTTGCACACGGGGCGCGTGACCAGAAAAAGGGATCAGACAGGTAGCGAAAAAGCTGGCAATGCTCAGTACTGCGTACTCAACGTAAGGGAAGCATGTTGCTGGCATGTTGCCACAGCACTAGTCTAATGGACTACAGCCCCATGTCCCAGGGGGCCTGCTCCCATCCCCACCCAGCTTAAGCACAAAAGAGCCACGTACTTCAGAGGTATATCTACGTAGGTAGGAGACTGTGCCTGTGAAAGGTGTGCCAAGCATGCACCTCCAGTGAACTTCAAGTTGAAGTATGGTGATGCCCTGCCAGTTGAACTCTGATTCTACAGAGCCTTGTGCGCATGCATTGAAAGTGCGAACAGCAAGGCAAGGTGCACCAGCTTGCAGCGAAGTAGTGATGCCCCACTAGCACTAGTGTGATTCTACAGAGGCTGCGTTGGAGTGCGAACACCATGCTGGTGCGTACCAGAAATGCACACGTAGCTCAGACTGCTGCCAAGTGTGGAGACACCAGCTAGTGCTCTACCCACAATTCTCACACCCCCGGCGGGGAGGGGTGAACGCCAACTTGAGTGCGACAGAGTCAACTCCAACTTGAAGTGAAACTTCAACTTGGAGTCCAACTTCGACTTGAAATGAAACCGCATGTGCAAACGCACGGCAGGCTGTATATGTAAATACGGCATACGAACGTATTGAAATGAATGTATTTGCACGGCAAACACGCACTGTATATCACATTTGAGTGTAGGACTACGTAGCAATACCGGTACGCCATATTGTGCACATTGAAGCACGTAGCAATACTGTGTGACATCTAGAATACGGTATACGCATCATGCCTGGCCCTTGCGGCACCCTCCACAAGGTATTCTAGTGAACGTATTTATAAATATGACAAATACGCTGTATTAAATTCGTGTGTTTGAGCGCAAAAATGCTCCATTGAATTACTACAGTAGTATGTAGCAGTACACGGTATCCTGTGTTTCGCATGAAGTACGTCATACGCCGTAACCCACCACTAGAGACAAGTCTGCGGCTCATGCGTACTCTTATTTAGGGCGCGGAAAGCCCTTCGCACACGGTGCGCGTGACCAGAAACAGGGAGGAGAGAGGTAGCGAAAAAGCTGGCAATGCTCAGCACTGCGTACTCCAAGGGAAGCCGGGCATGTTGCCAGAGCACTAGTCGAATGGATTACAGCCTCATGCACACACATCACCCACGGCCCTCGCCGCACTCCCCGCAGGAGGGAGCCAGGAGCAGAACCGCCACGGCGTTCCGGCTACAGCGGGAGCACGCCCGCAAGGCCATGCTAAGGGAGGAGCTGCTGGCACAGGCGGAGGCGGCAGAGCGGGGGGCGCGCGCTGCGGCGCGGAGCGACGATGCTCGTGTGCTCGCGCTCAAAGCGCTCATGGGAAGGGAGTAGTAGTGGGCTGCCGCAAAAAGGTATATTTGCTGGCGATTTAAGGGCCAAAAGTACACTTATGGACGCCGTAATATAACTTCATTTGACATGCATGATGATGCCGGTGATGCGCGCGTGCTTGCGCATAGAGCGCTCATGGGAAGGGAGTAGTGGTGGGTTGCCGCAGAAATAGATATATTTGCGGCGATTTAAGGGGTGCATGTACACATGTGCGCCGTATTACGTCGAAGTATAACTCCAATTAAACATGGTCATGCCGATGATGCGCGTGTGCGTGCGCTAAAGGCGCTCGTGCAAAGGGAGTAGTACAAACACGCATGAGGTGGGGACTCTAGACGGTGGTATATCCTATGGCGGGCCGGCCTGCCCACTCGGACGCCTTGCTCGCCTCTCGTTGTGGTCCGTTGGTGGTGGCTGCTCCGGCGGTGGTGGCTCCCCAGTGTGTGGTGTGTGCGGCAAAGTTGCGAGCAAGTCAGACCCCGCATGTTTGTCCGGTGATTTATGGCATGTGTTGTCACCATGCTGCTGCAATGATCATGGCAAGGGCGGTTGCAATGCGCGCGCACACACACAAGGGTGTTGGCGCTTAACAGGTTTGGGCAGACTTCATGTGTGATGTGCATGCGCGCAGGCAAAAAAAAATGATCATCACAAGGGGGGTTACAGTGCATACACACACACACACACACACAAACACACACACAAAAGAGTGTTGGCACACAACAAGTTACCTTCAAAACTATGTATGTGGTGCGCGCGCACGCAGGCGAAACAATCATGCCCGGGCGCGCAATGCACAAAAGCACCAGCGGTAGGCACTACCACAGCACATGGGACGAAAACCGCATTGCACCCCGCCACCCATGTGCAAAAGCCGCCCCCCTCCTCCCATCACACCCCACATCCAGTAACCACATGTACCTGCCATCAAACCCCGCTTGCGGCGCGGGAAGCCCTGTGCACATGGTCTGTGCGTGCGCAGCTGAAGCAGCATGCCAGCAAAACCTACACTAGACTACTGTAGCGGCCTACACGGCACTGCCAGCACCGCACGGCACCGGAGGCGCCCAGCCCGCCGCCTAGTGCAGTGCAACGTAACAGACTGGCCACACGGTGCTGTCGCATGTGGCAAGAAGCTTGCTTCAGTGACCAACCCAGCAGCACTGCCACTTGTTGCACACCGACGCACATATTCACCCGCCACGCGCACGTACACACGCTACTTACACATGCACAGCGGCACCACAGAGGCACTGCCACCACCCACCGCCTAGCTAGCGCTACCGCGACGGCACCATAGAGGCACTGCCACCACCCACCGCCTAGCCAGCGCTACCGAGACGGCGCATGCAGGTCAGCCACGTACTCCCCCACGACCCTGCGCCGCAGCTCCTTCGGAAGCTCCTCCCACGCCTTTGTCGGAAATTTTCGCGAATATTTGCACGCCTGGCACGGGGGCGCGCCCGCCGGCGGCAGCGGGTGCACGTACCGGTCGCCCACGCGCAGCACTTGAAGTTCGGATGGCAACTTCAAAAAGTACTCGTAGCGCCCCCCCACGCGCAGCCACTCGAGTCGCGGCGGCAGGTCCAGCGGGCAGTTTGCCTCCCCCAGGTCTAGACGCCGCAGCGCGTGCGGCAGCGCGGGAACAGTTCCCACGGGGTCCCCCCGCAGCGCGAGAACTTCAAGCCCTGGTGGCAGCGGCGGCAGCTCCGCCCCGCCGCGCAGCCGAACCGCCAGCACACGCAGCGACTGCGGCAGGCGCGCGGGGGGCGGGCACCTCCGGCCGTGAACCATCAGCACCTCGAGTCCCTCTGGAAGAGAGAGCGTCCACCACACGTTCTTCAGTTCCAGGACCTGGACCGTTCTGGGAAAGTTCTCCAGTTCCGGGGGGACGGCGCCGCGGCTCCTGCGGCCGCCGCCTGCGCCGAGCATGAGCTTGCGGAGGCCGCGGGGGAGGGGGCGGCCGGTGCCTATGATGGTGGAAGCGGGGCTGGCTGCCAGCACGTGAAGGGATTTGGGGAGCGTGCCAACGCACGCGGCGCCGTCGGCGCAGCCCTCTATGAGGAGGGTGCGCAGGCGCGGCGGCAGCCAGGGCTTGGGGCGCGCGGGGGCTGCGAAGTCGCCGAGGATGGTGCAGTTTACGAGGGTCAGGGTGCGAAGCCCTGGGGGCAGACGCGTGGAGGGGAGGACGGTGGCGCCGCGCACGTGCAGCGCCTGCGGTGGTGGCGGCGGCGGCGGGTATCGGGGAGGGGGGTTGGAGGTTACTGATGGGTGGTTCCAGTTATGGAGAGCAAGAGGTGTTACACTAGCGAATCCGTCTTTCCCCTGAAGGTGATTGTGATTTTCATGTAACGTGGTTTGAAGCTTATTCTGAGACTTGTTGGGTAGGCTGTGAGTGGTGGGCGGGCAAGGGGGGGGGGGGGGCTGGGTTGCGGGCACTTTTGTGGTTGCTGGCAGTTTTTGTGGCATGCAGTCAGGAGGTGAGTCACACGTGCCTGCGTGTAGGCGCTGACGGGCATGTGCACCATCGTTGACAGCGGTACGTGTTGTGTGCACAGCCTCGAAAGGGAGTGCCATGTGCTAGAGCCGGTGGTGCTGCCTTGTGCCACTGTCACACAAGTTGGAGAAAAAATTGTTCGCTGCAAGGATTCCGCTGCATGCTGGCTGAAGTATGCATGTCTAAGAGGCTGATAGCAGCGCTCACGCCCATCCCTTATAAGCCCTGGGGCGCCTGCTGCATGTATGAACATACATTTCACAAGCCAGCAAGGGAAAAAATCATTGGAAAAGCTGCTTGAGGTTGATGACTTGCCTCCAAAGTGTCGGGCAGTCCCTCGCAGTTGAGCTCCAGTTGCGCCCCCCCCTCCGCTGCTGCTCCCTCCAGCACGATGAACACCGTGCGCAGCCCTGGGGGCAGCCTGGCACAGGGGATATCCGGCAGGCACGCCTCGAGCCTCAGCTCCCTCAGAGTGTCAGGCAGCGAGGACAGCATGGCGGCGGCGGTGGCGGGTGCGCAAGCCTTACCCACGACCAGCGTCCGCAGCGCCGGGGCCAGCTGCAACTGGCCACTGTAGGTCTGAACGTTCAGCTTCGTCAGGGTGGGAGGCAGCGCCAGGGGTCCCTCCCCTCGCTCCAGCACCAGCTTGGCGACGCGCTTGGTGGCCAGGATGCCGGCTAGGGTGCGGCGGTCGCCTGTGTATCCTGTCAAAGTTACTCTCGGGTGAACGCAGGTATGAATCAGCGTGCTGAGGCTCCACCCCTCTTTGGGCAGATACCCCTGCGCTGCCACGGCCTGCCATGCCCGGGCGAGAAGCTCCTCACGCGGCGAGAGCTGCTCCTGCCGTCGCCCCTGCAAGGGCCACGCCCCTGCCGGTGGCGGCGGGGGATGTTCCAGCAGCTGCTGCTGAGAACGCTGCTGCTGCTTGCGGTGCCGCTGCACCAGCAGCACGCCTGTCACCGCAAGCACTGCCACGCAGTAGCATAGCACTTCGGTTCCCCTGCTGCCGCTGGTAGCCACCATCATCCCCCTCCGTGCGCGGCTGCGAGAGTGGGTGGGTGGTGTGGATGTGAGTGATTGTATGATGCCCACTGTTCGTTCGCGGGTCGTTCCGCGCGGGGGGGGGGTGTGCCGCATGATCACGTGCATGATCACGGTGAACCCCCCCCCCCAGCAATTTCCCCCCCCAATCACCTGACCAACGGACTCTCCAAAACGAAAAAAAACATGTCGACATTCAAAACTGCAATGGGCGCACACACTGGCTGCATATCTTTGATATACTATTGCTCAGTGGTCTATTAGTGAACTTGCTCTTGTGGGCGTGCAAGACCTCATGCCATGCATACCAGCACGCTCGTGGCGACGGCACATGCCCAGCAGCGTAATACACACGGACTGCCAACAACACTGAACAACTGAGAGCAACAAGTGCTGCTAGCAAGCAGGCCTGATGCCGGCAGGTCACCAAGGGCTTGAGTAGCAGCACTGTAGAGCCCCAAGAAAATACGGTGGCTGTTCTCAGTTTGAGACGCTGCCAACCCGCAATGTAACCCGCAATGCACATCGGGCAGCCACGTCCCATGAACTCATGCACCACTGCAAGCGCACACTAGCAACACTTCACATGCACGCCCCCGCAGCAAAAACTTGGCACCGTAGCAGCAGCAGCATCACAGAGCCCCCACACACGAGCACTCCTCCTGTGCTCTGGAATGGAACAACGCACTGGTTGTATGCATGGGTGGGAGTGGGCTGGGCGCCCTAGCGTGTCAGGCGAGAGGCAACCAGCCCCCCGTCGCCTGCCAAAAACAGGCCGGGGCAGCGGCAGCGCTTCTCACGTACCAAGGACATCTGCAAACTGCCGGCGCCCGCCTGTGGCTACGCAACCCGGGTGATACTGTCTGTTCCTGTACACAATAGGGCTCTGCGGCACTAGTCCGGAATGTAGCAGTGGCCTGGGGATGGTAGGCGGTTTCTACTGGTACACTACAGGCGGCGCCGGGGCGGGGTCAAGCCGGGCGCGCGCCCACACAATGGGGGGGAAAAGCTCCCGCGCAGGGGCACTGTGCCCCCTGTACTGCCTGGGCATATTACATGCAGGCAACAACGCCAGTGTGGAAGCTGTTTGTTATACCTTAGCACCCCCCTCCCTCCTGCCCGCCTCCACACCTGGCAGCGGCGCTTGGGGAAGCCAAGCGCGCGTGCCAAACTAAGTTGGGTATGGAAAATGGGTGTACACGCACAGCAGCTACCGCGGGTGCGGCCCCCGGCTGTCAGGGCCGCCGCGCCGCGAATGAATTCGCTCCCTAAAGTGCGCTGAAAGCAACAGAGCACGCATAACACACTGCCCAGCCGCCCATTCGTCTACAACTCCCCCCCACCCCGCTCAAACTCTTGCGCCCGCCAGCAGTAGCGCCGGCCAATCAGCACCTCTCTGTACATGCCACGTGCTCAGCAGAAAGGACCACCCAACAGAGCCCCCCGCGCAAACCCACATTCGTGGCGCTCACCCCCCGCCGCCCGCACGCGCTGATGCCGCTGAGCACCGCCGCACCGCATCACCGCGCCGGCGCCGCCGCAACGTGCGCTGCAGCTGCTGAGCACCGCCACGCCATGTCACCGCGCGGGCGCCGCCGCAACGTGGGCTGCTGCCGCTGAGCACCGCCGCTCCATGTCACCGCACTCACCCCCCACCGCCCGGCGCTGCCGCCGCTGAGCACCGCCGCTCCGCGTCACCGCGCCGGCGATGCCGCAACGTGCGCTGCCGCTGCTGAGCACCTCCGCTCCGCGTCAGCGCGCCGGCGCCGCCGCAACGTGCGCTGCCGCTGCTGAGCACCTCCGCGCCGTGTCACCGCGCCGGCGCCGCCGCAACGTGAGCGACGGCCGCCGTTGGAGCACGCCTCTCCCGTGCCGCCACCGCCGCCACGGCGCTGCGCGTCGCCGCCGCCGCCAGCAGCAGCGACTCAATGACCACCAGCGGGATCAGCAGGGGGCCCGCGGGCGCCCGGCACGCGCCGTCGCGCGCTGCCGCCGGCAGGAACGCCGTCGCGCCGCTGTTTCCCTGGCAGTAGGACAGCGCCGACGCGTGCATTCCCAGGCACACGGCGGCCGCGAGCAGGCGTGTGACCTCCAGGGCCAGGGGGGCCGCTGCTGCCGCCGCCGCCACCCGGCCCGCCTTGCGAGCAGCCCTTGCGGTGGCGCGCCAGGCTTCGGCGGCGCCACCGGCTGATGACATGGGCGGCGATGGCGGAAGTTTGTGGACTTGCGGGAGGGGTTGCGGGCGCGTGAAGCTGCGCAGAATGCGGAACTGGTGGGCAGGAGGGTGTGGGGGGCGCGGGGGGGGAGAGGGGGGGGGGGGGGGGGGGGGGGGGGGGGGGGGGGGGGGGGGGGGGGGGGGGGGGGGGGGGGGGGGGGGTTGCAGCAGAAAAGTGTTTGTGGTAGGGTGGGTGGACACGCTTGGGCAAAGGCGGCAGGAATGTGGGAGTGTGGCGAGGCGGCTGGTGCCCAGGTGCGACTGCTGCTGGGGGCCGGCCTACTTCTTCTACGTGTAGGTTTTTGAGGATTACTAGAGGTCCAAAACTTTGAAGTTTTGTCATGCAGCTCTTGCCAAACCGTGTACTACGTAGTATGCTGCTTCCACACCAGGTCTATGCACGACTGTCTGCATGCATGTAGGACTGACCGCAGGCATATGCCTAGATAATGTTGTTTATAAGGCCGTCCACTGCTGAAGCAGCTGGTCACAGCTGCGAGCGCCCAGTGTAGCTGGTATCAACACCATGGTGCATGCGTTGGATGCACAAGCAGCGCCTGGAACATTACCGTGTTGCTGCCAGGCCATTGTGCGGACTAGCTGCACCATGCACACTGCTGGTGCATTGCACGCGCCAAAACTTGAGTCAATTACGCGGTTAGGTAGATTAGCTGTGGACCTGACAGCACATGGTCTACATGCACTTGTAGGCAGCCGCCGCCGCCATGTGTTGCAGTAGCAGCACAGGTGGTTCGAGAGCTGGCAACTGGCGCCGCTTTCCCTCCACAACTGCATGAACACAAGCTTGCGTCCACTACTGCCACCATCACCACAAATAATTTTTGCAGGAACCGCCGCTGCAGTGTATCCGCGCGCGCGTGTGCGCGTGCCCATGCAGCATCGGCGCACGGCAGCAGGGTATTTTTGCACTCACCACAGCCAAGATGCTCAGCAGCAGCCCCACCACCCCCGCCGTGTACACCGCCGCCCACGCAGGGTCAGACGCCGCGCCGTCCGCCGTGGCATCCACCGACAGCAGCAGCTGCACGCACCACACCGCTGAGGTAACCATGCCCGTCACCAGCCCCGCGCTGCGCCGCCGCCCTCTCCGCCTCGCCGCGCTCTCCCTATCCTCCAGCTCCTTCAGCATCTGCACGTGGCGAGAGGGCTCCGCCAGCCGCCCGGCCGTGGCCTTCGCACGGGCGTGCGCGACCGCAGCCTGGTGCTCGTGCGCCCTCAGGTTCTCCGCGTTAAGCTCCAGCAGGATCACGCCTGGCGGAGCGGGGGGTGCCGGCTCGAACGGCGAGTCCTGGCTAGGCGTGCAGCCCGCATGCTGCTCCATCCATTGCCAGCCCTCTTGGCCGTACTGGTGCTGGGGCACGTCCTCGAACGACCCGGGAAAGGTAGCTGAGAGGCCGTAGGGCAGGTCGCCCAGAGGCCCGGGGGAGCAGTCATGGGCATAAGAGCGGTTTTGCTCGAAGCCGCCGCTGCGCCATGCCGTGGTGGCGGCGGGTGCAACCGACCAGTCACCACCCTCAGTGCTGGCCAGGGTGCGGTGACCGCTGGGCCAGCGCAACCCCATGTCCTGCCTGGCGTCACCCGCAGCGTTGGCACCAGACTGCTGGCGGCCATGCCCCCCCCCCCCCCCACCCACACGCGGAAGGTGCTGCCAGGTGCACCTGGTGCAGCGCCAGTTTGTTGTGTTGCTGCACGCCCACCCGTGACCCCCCCCCCCTGCCACACGCCGCCGCTGGAGCCGCCCCCAGGGCTAGGCCTCCTGAAAGGGTCACGTGGTGCCCCACGCAGGTCCCCCATCTCCATCTCTCTCATGCCAGCCGCTGCTGGACTCGGCCGCCTCTGAGGCGCCTTGCTGACACTCCCTGATGGCCTGGGTGATTGATCGACCGACACGGAGGCCAGGGCCCCGTTGGTGGAGGCGGGGGCGGTGTCGAGCCCGCCCCCAAGTGCCATCGCACGCCGGACCTCCCTCCCGTCGCCGCTGTCGCCGCCCGCCAGCCGCCCGCCAGCCGCCAGCGCCGCCTGGTTCCGTTGGCACCAGTGCCTGGAGGCGAGTGTGAGAATCGACTTCAACCTGGAGAGGGAGAAACCGGAGCTGGGGGAGAGTGGTTGCTGATGCAAGCTGCCGCCACCAAGTGCCCCACTGAAGGTGCCTGTATGGTCGCCTGTTGCCCTGCCTGCTGCTGTGTGGAGGCGGCGTGCCTGCTGCTTCGGCGGCAGCAGAAAAGTTACGTGCACAGGAGAAAAAGGTGCAGAAAAAAGAGCAGGCCGTGTGCGGTGAAATGCACGTCCGTGTCAACCTCACCCAGGGGGACATACTTCAACTTCTTGCAGACTAACGTCAGTTACTAGTGGTACTGGTGGCGAGCACACGGCGCCATGTGACCTGACAGAAAAAGCTGACGGTCAGAGCTAGTGTAGGAGGAGCTACGCATGTTCTCGGCCAAACAGGCATGGCATTGGCACCTTTTCCAGAGGGTAAAAACCCGCACATTCTCGACTGCAAGTTCTTCGATGGCACTGCGCCTCAGCACTGCTGTGGCCATTGATGTGTGTTATGGTATTCAATAAAACACCAGCCGAGGACAGTGTGCGGACGCAGAGAGCATCCCTCGCACCCCACAACTGTGTGAGGCGCTTGTGCAGACCAGACGGCAACACATGGGTCAACCACCTATGCCAATGTATACCAAGCCAGGCACTTGCTGGCAGCGCCGCCTGCGTTTACATACACAAGGCATGACTCAGCGGGCGCCACTGCTAGTTGTGTCAGCCATCCAAGTGCGGCCTCACATCGAGGCAAGTGCTGGCGCCGGCCAGTGCACATAGCCTGAGGGCCAACAACCCAAGGACGCGCCGGCAGCCTCCACCATTGGCAGCAAAGCACTGCAGTACGCATGCCCGCCCCAGGAGCCACAGACTGCCGCGCGGAACCAGCGCAGCCACGGCGCCTACGGCGGCACCAGAAAGTCCTGCGTCTGGTCAACGCGAACGACACACTCCCCCCGTGCCGGCACGCCCCTCACCAAATAGTGCGCAACGCTGAGCTTAGACGCCTCCTCCGTCTTCACCATCTCCGGCCGCAGGTCCAGTACATCCGGACGCAGCTGCAGAACTGCCGGCGCAGTGCACCCCCCCAAGCCCCCCGCCGCCCCCCCGCCGCTGCCCCCAAGCCCCCCGGAGTCGCCGCCGCCCGGCGCCACCCCCCCCCCGTCGTCGCTTCCGCGCAGAAAAGTGGCGTCCACAACGAGTGCCTGTGGGTCGGCGGCACGCACCAGGGAGAGCAGCGGTGCGGCGGGATCTAGATCGTCGGTGGCGGAAGGGCCCCTGCCGCTGCCGCCGCCGCCGCCGGCGGTCGCGGGGCCGCCCGCGTCGGCGTCCGCGAGAATGCGCTCAGAAATTTCTCGGGAGAGGAGAACGTGCCCGGCACGGTACTCGAGGGCGTGCGCGTCGCCGCCCGCGATGCCCACGAGGGCGGAGGGGCCTCGGCCGTGGAGGGCGGCGATGCGCAGGGCTAGGTTTGCCGGGATGACGTAGCTGTCAATGTCGACCTGGGGGAAGGGGGGGGGGGGAGGGGGGTTGTGTGTTGGTGCGTGGGGGAGTGCTGGATGTGTGCCGGCGCGGTGCCCACTGAGCGGTTGGCGACGTCTTGCAATGCGCGATGCATGTATTTCAGGTACCAGTTCAAGTTTCGCGTCTGCAAGCTGTAACACAAGCGTGGTTGCTTTGCAAACCGCGTGCACACCGGCGCACAGAAAGCGCGCCACCAGGCAGCACGGCTCCAACACAAGCGCGGTTGGTTTGAACGCGTGCACACAGAAAGCGCCACCAGGCACCACGCGAGGCGCGCACCAGCAGCAGCCACGCCGCATGCGGTCGAGAGTCCGCCAGCGCCGCCAGCCTCTCCAGGTGGCAGAGCTCGCCGCCGATGGCTCCCCCAGGGCCACCGCCCGCTGCCCCAGCGTCGTCTGCGCTGGCCAGCCCTATGAGGTCTTGCAGGCGTCGCCGCCGCTGCACGCGCAGGGGGGGGTGGCAGAACAGGGGCGAGAGAGTTGTGGTTGCGGTGTCGTAGGTTTAGATGGTGGTGCGGAGAGAGGTAGAGGGGCGGACTGGTCATGGTGGGTTTACATGGGGGCTTTGAAGTTGGAAATTAAGCAGGAGTTGTGGGGATGCAGAGCGCTGAGAGGCCCTCAGCAATAAGTATAGGGGCGTCTAGCTCGGGGGGAGCGGCCGGGCAGTGCTCAGCAGTGGCAGTCCTGCGCAGCGGCACCCCTGCTCAGCAGCTCCACAGGCTTGCTCAGCAGCACCCCTGCTCAGCAGCAGCCCCCCCCACACACACACAGCAGCCCTGCAGCATTGCTCAGCAGCACACTCAGTCGACGCTGCATTCTGCCATGCATCATAGAAGCACATGTAACCATGTGCAGGGCTGGACTGCCATACCCTACTGAACCCCGCCATACCCTATTAACACCCTGCCATGCCCTGTTTGGGAGGCTGTGAAACTGTGCTTTTGGTAGGCTCTTGACGGCCATGCAGCCGCCGCTGCCGCAGGACACACAAGCCTGGCTCGCGCCACACACTAACACAAAGCACATGGACTTCTGTTTGGCAGCAGCCACGCCGCCGCCCACCCACCACGCGCTGCACTCCGCCACACCCCACACAAACTACATGTAATCACGTGTAGGAGTGGGGGTGGCTTGTGACGCCATACTGACGTATTGCAGACACAATGCTTCTGGCAGCCGCCTGACGGCCGCACTGCTGCAGGAAGGAGCGCAACGCCTCGCTCCGCCACACACACTACCCAACCACATGGAACTGTGCTCAGCAGCAGCGGCCGCGCAGCCGCCCACCCACCGCGCGCGCAGTATTGTGGTGCATGGTTATGCCGCTGTACCGCCCATCCTCAGGTGCTCCGCAGCCCAGGAATTGCACGTCGAAGCCCTGTTTCCGGACACTTAGCTTCTGGCAGCCGCCTGACGGCCGCACTGACGCAAGAAGGAACACAACACCTCGCTCCGCCACACACACTACCAAACCACATGGAAGTTGTGCTCAGCAGCAGTCGCACTCACCATGCGCGCAGTGTTGTGGCGCATCGTCATGCCGCTGTCCTGCCCGTCCTCGGGCGCCCCGCAGCCCAGGAACTGCACATCGAGGCCCTGCGCCCAGGTGCTGCCGACGCGCGCCTCGTCGTCCGGCGTGAGCCTTCGGTATTCGCTGTACACGCCCACTGATACCAGCTTCAGCCACTCCTCGGACGCGTTGCTGCACGTGCACACCTGCGGGGGGCGCGGCGCGGCGAAGTAGGCAATTTGTTGAAGATGAGAGTTGAAGTTTACTTACTTCAAGTTGCTGAAGGTGAGCGTACGAGCGATTGAGCGGTGTGGCTGGCACCTCCTGTGCACGTGCACACCTGGCGCGGCGCGGCGCGGCGGGCGGCGGCGGGTGAGGCGCCGCGTTGCCGACAAGCCTGTGTATACATACATGTACTTGTGCTCTGGCAACACCCCAGGCTTCCTTTAGAGTGCACACTGCTGAGCACTGTCAGTTGGTTCGCTAGCAACAGCAAGCCTGATCATCCTTTTTCTGGTCACACGCGCACCGAGGGCAAAGGGCTTTCCACGCCCTAAGTGGAGATTAGTAAAAGTATTTCTGGTATGTACTTCGAAGTATACATACCATGGTATGTACATCGTACATACTCTTGCAGGCAAGTGTGTGAGGGCATTGTGTGTGAAGGCCAGAGCAGCCCGGGGCGGGCAGCGGCGAGTGAGGCGCCGCGCCGCTGACAAGCGTATACTATAGCAGTAACACATGTGTACTTCTAGTGTGTACCGCTGAGTACCCATGTACAGTGTCCCTCGAAGTGCAAAGTATTACTTCCAAGTACGCAATATCGGGACTATGTGGGGGCACAGTGTGTGGAATTCCAAGATGTTGGGTGTGTGTGTGGTCAATGTCACTACTACTAGTTAGTGTTGGCACCATCCGTATATTTGGTTTTCAGATACGTATTTTCGTACGTATATCTGCCGTATATACGTATGTACCCCGTACTTTGCCGTATTTGGTAAAGGCTAATCACCAAAACAAGCACTTCCCACAATTAAAAAAAAAGTTGCTCACCGTGTAGGGCAGGGCAGGCACACAACAAAGCATAAGGGCACAGCAAGCACACAACAATGTTGAAACCTGGATTCGGATGATTCGGATGGCAAGCGCACTTGAGCGCAGCGGCACTTACGGCGAGGCATCCTCCATCAGCGCAAGCATGACCTCCTCATCTGCTGTGAGAGCGGTGTTGATGGTGTCATTGCCCTTAATAAACACCAGCTTCCCGCCCCGCTCAAGCGCCAACCTGCTGCGGAGTTTTGTGTATACA
>JAULBY010067430.1:0-32774 GCA_032358315.1 Ophiocytium majus | reverse complement strand
GCCACCACCACCGGAGCCAGGTCGAGAGGCGAGCGGGGCGTCCGAGTGGGCAGGCCGGCCCGCCATAGGATATACCGTCGTCTGCAGTCCCTACCTCACACTCACAAAGCTGCCCTGCTACTGAGCCTACATGTACAAGTCCACATGCATACGCCACCACCTGCTGCTGCCCTAAACGACCAAGTGCACGGCAGCACACATCCCCCTCCAGCGGACCCCCTTCCCCAGTTCATGCCCAATTTCAACTTCCCAACTTTCGTTTGTACTGTAACAATGACTCACTGCCCGCCGCCTGGTGCCAATTGCCTGCCTGAAAATATCCCAAGACCTGCCTGCCAGTGGCTAAGTGTGCGCTCGCTTGCGCGGAAAGCCTAAGCATTGTGTAGAGACCTGCCGCGCTGCCACATGCGTGCGCGCCCGTCCGTGAGGCCTACGCAGACCTGCCTGGCCCTGGCTGACGTGCCCTCCTGAGAGGCTTGTCTTCTGCTGCAGCCTCCCCCACCCCATCGCCGGCAGCCTCCCCCACCCCATCGCCAGATGCGGGGGCAAGCTCCTCCCCTGGGACTTTGCCCCCCACCTGCACGCTGGCGGGCGGAGTGCCAGCGCGCGCGCTGCCGCCCGCGGCGGCCGCCTCCCCAGTCTCGCCAGACGCGCCAGCGGCGGGGGGCGGCTTGCCTGCGGGCAGTTCGCCCCCCGCCTGCATGCTGGGGAAGAGGGCAGCGCGCGCGGTGCCACCACTGGCGGCCGCGTCCTCAGCCTCAGCGCGGGCGGGGGCGGCGCGCGCGCTGCCACCTGCGCTGGCGGCCTCCTCTGACTGGTCGCTGGTACGCGGGCGCAGGCGCACTCACGGGGACGTCGCCCCCCACCTGGACCGGGGAGGAGGGGGCAGCGTTGGCGCTGTTGCCCGCGACGGCGGCCTCCTCGACGTCATCTTCGGGAGAAAAAGACCGCTCATTGTTGGCGTCATCGCCCGGCATCTGCCAGTGGGGGGAGGGGGGAGGGGGGAGGGAGGGGGGAGGGGTGGGGAGTGGCAGGGGACTCAGGCTGGGATGAGCAATATTGAGTGCGAAACCGGGCGTGCGAGGTTGCTCGGGTAGACGGCAGGGGCAAGCTAGTGCATGCGTTGCATATATGCATCATTTAAGCGCTTCTGCACAACTTCCATGGTGGTCGTGTGCACACGTGCGCTGAACACACAACACAATGGTGGTCCCAATCCCCCAGCAGCAAGGGCTTACTTTGTCGACACCGGGAGAAGCGGGGGCGGCCACCGGGCTGGCGGGGGCAGGCGGAGCAACGTTGTCCACCAACGCCGTCCTCATCGCCACGGCGTCGAGGTCCACCTGCTCGAAGGCAATGCGGATAGCTTCGATGGCGGCGTCGATGCCCTCGACGTCAGCGCGGCCCACCCTGTACTCTAATGCGGTGGTGATGAAGTTTTTTGCCGTCGCCTTAAAAATGGCGAGCGTTTGCCGGAAGACCGTCCTGGCTTGCTCCGCGGGGTGGTTGGCGATGGCGCCCAGTACGGCAGCGTCTGCAGGTGGGGAGAGGGGCGAGAGGGGGCACCAGCGACCGAATGGCGGCACAAGCGGCAGTGCATGTCATGAGCAACTTGAAGGAGAAGCAGGGTCCTTCCGGTGGTGGCTATCCCCGCGGCTGCAGGTGGTGCTCTGCGAACGAGAGCAAGCGCATGCTGGCACCGGCTGTACGAACGAGCAGCGCCTGCTGCGCCACCCCCTCCCTGCACCGGGATCCACACATGCTCAGTTTACGTACCCATGGCACTGTCCTCGCTGCTGGATTCGCCGTCCCCCGGGGCGATGCCGTTGAGGGCCAAGAATATGCGGTCCAGCGACGGCGTCGAAACGGCATGCACCAAGTTGTTGTAAACATCGTCCTCGCCACTGGAGGCCATGGTGCTCGGCGGTGGTGGTGGGCTGCTGTCTTGGTCCTCTGCGCGTGGTTGAAGTGAACAATTGCGCGGGCTCCTGCCATTTCAAAATGGAGCCACCGTGCTCAGCGAAAACAGGCGCTGCCGGACCGGTCCGGGAGTGTTCCGTGTGGTGCACTCACGGCGGACGGCACTGCTGAGCAAGAGAGTGCTGCAGGCACCACCGCATGCGCATGCACACACTCACACACTCACACACCACTGCGCTCCCCAGCAGCAAAGACACAGCACCACCGTGCGCGCTGAGGTAGAGCCAGCAGCAGCGACGGCAAAAGCCTTCAGTGGCAGGCAAGCCCCCCCAGGGCAGCGGCCGCCCGCAGCTGCAGGAGCTACCTTTATTCGTGTTTGGTTGACGGGTGTGCGGGACAGGTGAAGCAGGCGCGCGGGCGGGGGGCGGGGGGGGCGGGCGCCCGCGCGGCCTGGGGGACCAGAACTAGTACACGGTGGGAAGCCACTTCCCCTGTTGGTGCGCAGCACGCAAAGTTTGCCGTGCGGCCGGCCTGTCCTGACAAAGGCTGCCCGCTGCACTTGCACGCTCACTGCAGACGCTGGCCCCGGCGTGCGACCGCCCTGACCTTGCCTATGTTCTTACCCAGTACACGCAGCAGGGCTTGTCGTATGGCCGGCCACCCTGATGGATGCTGGCATCGTGACGGGTGGTTAACTGCACGTCTTAACGCTCACTGTATCCTGGGAGTCTGGCGAAGTGGGCCTGGTGCCAGCCGAGTAGTCTTCGATTATGAAAGCAGTATTATGAGGGGGGCATTGTGTTATGAGGGGGGCAGTAGTGGGTTTGTGGCAGGGGGTGGGTGGGGGCTGTGAAACTATGACGACGCCTGGCTAGGGGCGCAGTGCAAGGCTATGGCCATGCACACACCTGTTATGGCCCCCCGCCTGCTGAGTGGAGCAGCCCCCACCTACCTCCTGCCTCTGAAAGCAGTGGTAAATTTTGGGATGCCTACTTGATGTTTGCGGCAGCAGCCATTTCAGAAACAGCACTTGTGGCGCATAGGCTGAGTCTCATTTATGTCCACTGCATGCACAGGCTGTGTCCCCGCTTGATAATGAGGTTGGTTAAATGGTGCATCCAGGTTTACAACACCTGCTGTGGACTTCGAATTATGTTGCGGCAGTGCGCGCACGATTCCTTAGCACTGGTTGCAACAGCACTGGTTGCAAGATCTTGTGCCTTCGATGTCTGTGTTTACGCAGCAAGAGATATTTCTTGTCCGCCAGCAACAGCATGTCTGTCATGCTTTTTCGGTCACACGCACGCCATGTGCAAAGGGCTTTCCGTGCCCCAAGCGGAGTTCAATACAAGTACTGACTGCAGTCCTTTGGTGCCTATACACTGGCATGCACATGTTCCACATGATGTGCCATTATCAAACCACACTTGGGGCACAAGCCTGGTTGGTGATGTCGTAAGACTCTGCATCACGTGCTGCCCACCAAACCACCGCTGAGTCATAGGCAGCTGCGCTGCAGCTCCTGTAATGGACTTGTCGGCGGGCGTCCGGCTTGCAGGGCGAACGCTACTACAGTTCGTAGTACTACGTACAGACGGGAAGGGAATTGTCGCATTGCGCTGTCGCACATACGCGCAGCCCTGTCAGCGCCGCACCAGATGGCACTGTCGGCACACATGGAGAACATGGCACTCCCTGGTGTGTGGGGGGAGAATGGTGTACCGGCGGGAGCTGGGTGGGGGCGGGAGCAGATCCCCTGCGACATGGGGTTGTAATCCGCTAGAGTACCACTCTGGCAACATGCCTGGCTTTCTTTGGACTATGCAGTGCTGAGCAGTGCCAGCTTGCTCGCTAGCAACAGCATGCCTGGTCATGCTTTCTTCGGTCACATGCACACACCATGTGCAACGGGGTTTCCGCGCCCTAAGCGGAGTTTAATAGAAGTACCTTGTAACTATGCAAATGCACCCAGGGTTTTGTTTGAAGTGTGGCTTCCAGCTGGGCGCCCTGCTGCCAGGAGAAAGCAGGGTCACAAGGGTGACTTAGCGTGACTTCGGTAGTTGAAGTTCCCTTACTCGCCCTACTAGCCACTTTGATGTTTTGTGTATTAGTCGCAGAGAAAGGAGGGTATGTGCGCAACGGTACAAACGCGGATAGCTTAGGCGGGCGAGTATAAGGCGCTCAGCAGCGAGAGGTGCTTGTACGCTTCGAATGCGTGCGCAGCGTGAAATTTGGAAAGTTGAGCCTCCCTTAGTTACCCTTGTCACCCTGCCTTCTCCAGGCGGCAGGGCGCCGTGGGGGGGAAGGCGCCCAGTTAAACTGCTGAAGTTTGTGAAGTTGAACTTTGTTCTGAAGTCGCCCCAGCTCCCCTGGACACCCTCAGGCAGCCTTGTCCGGGCGCACTGGGGGGGGGGGGGGGGGCACTTCAACTGTTGAAGCTTGCACGGTTGAAATCGTCTTTAAAAACACCCTGTCAACAGTCGCCCTAGTCACCCCCGGGGGGAAGGGAATGTTGGAGGAGCTCCTGCTCAGCAGAACTTTGAGCGAAGTCGGTCCTGCTGGAGACGTTCATGAATTCATGAACGGCAATTCGCCCTAGTCGCCGGCGCCTAAGGCGCCGAAGGCGCCCTGGCGGGCCCGCTTCGCGGGCCGTGCACTCTCATCCTGGAATGGCAGGACCCCGTGCAATTCACTTCACATCCGCACACAACACCAAGTAGCGCACACACAGGACTGCTGGTGCGCCACGCAGCTCGCTTTGCAACAATTGCACGGTATGACCACTGGCAAGGCTCCTGAAGCAAGACGGCGGCAAACTATACCGGTACATCGTATCACGCGGAGCGTCTGTGTGGGCAGGCAGGCCCGCCGTCGGATATACCGCCACCTGGAGTCCGTTCCTCACACACGTGACATGTACACAGATAGGGGTGGGAGCAGATCCCCTGGGACATGCGGTTGCAATCCATTCTAATGTAGCGCTATGGCAACATGCCAGGCTTACATGTAGCATTTGCATTTTGCTCACTAGCAATGGCATGTTTGTTCATGCTTCTTTGCAGTCACATGCACGCCAAGTGCACAGGGCTTTCCGCGCCCTAAGCGGAGTTTGATATAGTACACAGCAATGCTCCAAGTACCCTTGTTTTCACACAGTGCGGCAGGCCTTCCAATGACACACAGGCGGGCAGCACCCGCAGTTGCACACAAGTAGCAGTGCAGTGCAGTCACAGCAGTCACTGTGCGGCCACCAGTCATCACACGCCACCAACTGCTCCATGGTCATCAAGCACCATGCCTGAGGCACTTGCTGCACGCATGAAGGGCATGCCATGTGGGCTCTGCACAGTTTCGGGTGTGTGGGTCACGACTCACGAGGTGCGGACCTGCCTATGTGCAGCCGCATGGGCAGCCCAGCTGGTGCAGCAGGCGCGTGATGCGCGGGCGGCCATTGCACACTTTCTGGCACAGCTCAGGGGTCCACTGCTCCCAGGCGCACCCTCCCTTAAATGCCCACACCAGTGTGCCCAGCGGCAAGTGCTGCACAAACTCATGCAGGTTGTCAGGCCAGGGAGCACCCTGCTCCCGCAACCACTGCGCCATGGCGCATGTGGGGAAGCGCATGGCTTGGGACAGCATGTTGGCCGTGCCCTCTGCGCTCCAGTCGCCGCCGCCACGGCTTCGCACCCACTCCAGCTGCAGTGGCACCGCGCGCTGGCTAGTGAGTGTGTATTTGCACATGGCTCCCATATCCAGGGAAGTATGTACTTCCATCCACTTCAGCACACCCAGGTTTCCGCCCTGGGCGGCTAGATTTGCTGTCAGTCCCCTTGGTTTGCCACCCCGAGAGTGGAGCCACTGCAGCTGCTGCACGCTGCCGAAGGCTGCCATTTCTACGGGCCTGCACAGGTGCAAGCGCCCACGTGTGGAGTCCCAGACCATGAATTCCGGGACACCTGCAAAAGCTGGGCTGCACAGCGCATCGTGCGTCGGGTAAATAACAGGGCCAAACAGCAGCTGCCCGGCACCGTCTTTGTTGAGCAAAAACTGAAGGGTACTCAGGTGGCCCTGGCCTGCAGCCTTGCAGCACAGCGCTGTGCTGTACCACACTGGCCACTGGCAATAGGTGGGCAGCTGCTGTGAAAGCCACGTGAGAGTGACACAGTCAGCGCCGGCAGCTGCGAGGCTGTACCCAACATGTGCCACTGCTGTGGCGTAATGGTGCTGCGCTGCTGCTGCAACTGCTTCGTGATCCGCACCAGGGGCTGCAGCTTGCCCGCCCAGGCAGCACCATAGAGCACTGACACGTCAACTTGCATGCCCAGCTGCTGCATGCGCTGAATCACGTCCCAGGAGCCGCTGCCTCCAGCTTCACGGCAGAGGTCCTCAGTATAGCCCTGCCGCAAGCTTTCCTCGGAGCCGCACCACCGCCAGCTCCAGCCGCGCCGTGGACTGCACTGCTGCAGCCGGCCGGGTTGCACACACCCACCTCAGCCCGTGCTCCACCGCAGTGAAGGAAGTATAGGCGGCACGCAGCATCCTGCCAGCCGACGCCACGCACAGCCACTCGCCGCAGCCGACGAAGGACACGATGTGGATCAGCAGGCTGGTGGTGGATAGCACCTGTGCCCCTGCCCTTGTGGCCTCCGTGCGGCAGCGGCTGTCGCGGTGCCACTGCTGCGCTTGCTGGTCCAGCACGGACTCTACTGCCTCCAGCCGCAGCTGTGCCATTGCTAATGCTGCAAGTCGGCTCGCGACGCCACGTCTGGTGGTCTCAAACTCATCCAGCACGTGCACCGTTGCCGTGAGCTCCGCAGCCGTCGCCTGAAAATCCGCGGCGACAGCGTGCAGCGCTGTAGCAGGGTGACGGGGCAGCACAGACACGAGCAGGGGGAGACGGCGCACACAGACATGGTCAGTGGCAATGAAATATTGTCTAGGATCCTGCGGCTGTGTGCGCATCCTGCTCCCGGCTCGCCTCGGCTCGCGATCGCGCGCTGCTTGATCGCAGCTCGGTTTGAATAGCAACATCCGCAGTAGCGACGCCTCGAGGCCAGTGGACGATAAGAGAGACGACACCCGCAGTCCCAGAAACCTGTGCGCCCTCCAAGCGCATGACTGCACGCACAACGGCGTTGCTGCTGCGTGCCCCGGTGCTATATGGTGCAGGCAAAAGTGGTGATTGTCAAGTCTGTTCGCACCTGCGTTGGACGCTTTGGAGGGTCGAAGCCAGCAGCGAGCCAAGGCTTGAGCAGCAGCCTGTCGGAGGTAGCCAGGGCGGCCCGCAGCACGTGTTCACGGTGTGTCTCAGACATGGCACCTGGCCGCCCAACTCGTGTGTGTGCACTGCAGCTGCTGTCGAGACGTTCTGTGCGCACAGGCGAAAAATTCAAACTTTGGCGCCACCGGGCGGGGGCGTTTTAGATGCGCCTTTGCGCCCAAACCTGGCGCGGAGTTATGACCCCACCATGGCCAAGCTTTATAAGCTGCCCCGCAAGACACTGCCTCCCTACACGCTGCCTTGTGCGGTAAGCAGCTCCTGTGTGTGACGCTAAGCTGAGGCACGCCATTATGCTGAGAGCCGGAGCGGCGGGCGTGGCAGGCTTGGCTCGGAATCTTGGGCGAAGTCTGTGCCTGCCACCCGTGCGGATCCCGCACCAGCGGCAGGTGCAACACCACTTGTCGCCGTCGGTGATGATGGTGGTGCGGTCGCACACTGTGGGCAGCAGTCAGGTCGCCGCCGCCACGCAGGGTGGTGCTAAGGACGCGGGGGGACAGAGCGGGGATGGGCGTGCCAGCCATACCACGTCGGCCATTGACTCCGTTGGCGCTGCCGCTGACGAGCTGGACATCGGTAAGTGTCGCCCACACATTCGCCTGCTGCTCCGGTCGTAAAAGCGGTGTCGTACAACCACGCTGCACAGCATGCTAAATAGCTGTGGTCGGTATTATCTGCCACTTGCTAACCCCTGGCCTGCGCCGCTGCGACATCCAGCCACCGGCGCTTCTCGTTTGTAACTCACAAAATGCGGGCGCGTCAGCACCGGAGTAACGGTCTGCAGCCCTTGCAGCTGGCATCCGCAGCGTCTTCCCGTTCTGGTGCACTGTTTATTTGATGCGCACTTTCACAGACTCCTAAGGCTCCCCACCCGCGGCCCCTTTCGTGTGTTCCCCACTCCCTTGCAAGTCGGGGTTCCAACATTGTCCATTGTGTGTGCTGCTGAGCACTGCTGCTGGGCACATATACTGAGTGTTACTGCGTGTTTGGTGTGGCGCTTGCTGCGCAGAGGAGGAAGACATGGAGCAGATGTTCATCAGGGGGCCGGACGGCAGCATGGAGTATGGGGGGCCCACCAGGGGTGGCCGGTATAAGGAGCCCACCAGGTTCGGAGACTGGGAAAGGAAGGGCAGGTGCAGCGACTTCTAGAGTATATTGATGCAGCTACTGTAAGCAGCAGCAAGATCATGGGATGTTGTGCAGGTGCACCACTTGCATGACATGTAAATACATTGTGTGTCAGGGTGCGATGGAGCAGCAGTTGGCCGTTACTGCACATGTCCTGCTTTGCTGGGTGTTTTGCTCTCTGGCACTTGGTCTGCTGCCATTGCCACAGTACACTGTTGTCGGTGAAACAAAGTTACATGTAATGCGCATGTTGTGTGTGGCCAAGCAGCATACTTGGTAGTATGTACGGTGACACACTTATGGTAGCACAAGCATTGCATGATTGCAGAAGACGCTCCCATGAAGAGTCGAGGTGTAACCGTGGATACGTTACCGGCCGACGAGGTGTAAGCAAACGCGTGTTTGTGACCCTCCTAGCACAAGAAAACCTCCATCATCGGTCTGTAGAACAATTCACAGCTATGATACACAAGTCGCCGCCCTACACACTGCCTTGGACGCCACCCCGCCCCGCCCACACCGTAAAGCGCCCCTCCCGTCATTGCACTCAACATCCTTCGTGCTAGTTTGCACCAGCCTCCAGTCTGCTGCTGCTGGTGCACCGTCTCTGCTCTGCTGAGCACTGAGCGCGCCCGCCGCACGCTGCAGCAGCACCTGCAGTGCTCAGCGACATATGCAGCGCCTGCAGTGCTCAGCAGCATGTGGAGCGCGCCTGCCGCACGCTGCAGCAGCACCTGCAGTGCTCAGCAGCATGTGCGGCAGCGTTCACCCGGCTGCGCCCAGGCTGGCGGCGGCTGGGCCGCGCGGGCGCTGGTTGAGGCACACCACGACGCAGCTGCAGTTGTCGTTGGAGTGGCTTGCGGCCTGGTGTGCGCGGGGCAGGGGCGCAGGCGCGCGGCAGGACCAGTTAGCATTGTGCAGTCACAAGGTGTGATGATTCGAGGGGGGTTGCAATGTGGTGGTGAGGTGCGCATGAACACGCGCTCAGAGCAGCTGTTATTGGTTGGCGCTGGTGGCTGTTGGCCGTCTCGTGTTGCATTTACGGCACCGCTGTGCGTCACATGCGGTTTCACTGTGGTTCAACAAGGTGGGTGAGACTGTGACCGAGTGATAAATGTGTCGACTCAAATGCATGCCATATGGTGTCTTTGAAGCAACTCAGGTGTGCCCACTACGGTACTTCAGAAGTACATAAGTTGTTTGTGGTTTTTTACTTGTGGGCGTGCAAGAGCCCAGGTCGTGCAAGCCAGCGTGGAGCGATGGCTATGCCTGGTACACATACATACTCACAACTTGGCACCGAGAGGTGCCACTACATAGTACCGTGCTTTGCGAAGTACTACTATGAACTTGTCATGTGTTGTCACTCTGCTGCACACAGCCCACCTTATCAGCCAACTCCTTGCTGGCGCGCTGCACGTCGCGGTGCACCAGCAGACGGCGCTGCACAAAGTTCACAGCAGCCTGCGGCCACGGCAGCAGTGGCAGCAGCACAAGTTGGTGTGTCATGGGTACTGTGACAGGTGCAGGTAGGCAGGACAGTGGTGCCTCAGGATGCCATGTGTCAGCAACTTCGCAAAGTAATTTTGGCAGCCAGCCTGCGTCGAGCATACAGGGTGCATCAGCTGAGGCATGCTTGCAGTCCCCAGTGTTACCAATGCCATACTGGTACTGACGTGTACATGCATACTTTGAAGTACATGCAAGTATTACGTACTCAAGGTACCGTGTGCACCACGCATGTTGTCACATGTGCATGGCCGCGGAAATAGTTTAGTTGGCAGCACATGCACGCACCGTCACAAGTTGTGCCAGCACACAGTGTCTGTCCATTGCGATCAAGTCATGCAAATTATCGTGCAAGTGTTGTATCAGGTGAGCTGTTGTGCACTAACTCACAGTACTTTAGAGTACTTCTAGGTAATACCAATACAGTACACTCTGTTTTACCTGGTCATCGACGACGTCCCATATGCCATCACTGGCCAGTATCATGAACTCGTCTTCTGGGGTGACCTGCCACCACCAACAGCACCAACAGCACCAGCACCGCACGCCACGGACAAGGAAAGCAGCGGCCTGTGAGCAAAGCGTGCATCTCTTGCACAGCATGCACGTACACAGCGCGTTGTTCAACCTGCAAAGCTACGTCGTCGTGTCTAATGTTAGGTACTTCGGAAATACTTGAAGTACTTGTTAGCTGCAGACCCAGCAGCAACAGGAATCATGCAGGCGCCAAGGAATATTTTTCTGAGGCGCGCATGTGTTGAGCATTATGCTGGCGCTTAACTTGGACCGGACCAGATGTGGTACAAGCCATATGTTTTACTGTGCTGTGCGCACCTCAAACTCGTGAAGCTCTGGCTTGGCGATGATCTGCTGGTCGCAGCCCCACAGGCCATCTGGTGCCAGCAGCGAGGTCGCGGTGCCGCCTGCGCTGCCGCTTGCGCCGACAAGCATGTTGCGCGGCGGAAACGCCTGCGGCAGCAACACAGAGGTACGCGACATGCACGAACGTGTGCCGCCACCAGAGCGTCAGCAGTTGACATGTGGTGGCATTCCCGCTGGTGCACCATTGGAAAACGCAAGTACGGCTGGATTGGCAGCGTTTGGGTCATTGAGCTCAGCCGCATTCAGTAGTCGTGCCCAGATGTTTGCATTGCCATAAAAGCATTGTGACACACTGGGAAGAACTGCTGCTCCCGCGCATGTCAGCATGTCAATGCGCCAACCCCGCAAAACTTGAGATCGGTGGGGAGTAGAAAACCACATGCCATGTGCAGCAGCACATGCAGGCTGGGGCAGTGCTGGCACAGCCGCCTCACGTGCCACGCGTGTGCCTAACCTTGCAGTGTATGTCGCCAAACGAGCGCGTGACCCGCAGCACGCCATTGACGCAGCCGCGGCTCACGTAGCCGCCCGCTGCCTCCACGCGCTGAGCCTCGTCCTTGCGCGCCGGCTGGTGCACAGCAGTAACCCAAGCACACAGCAGCAGCAGGCGCAGATGTGTGTCACTCTGTGCGTTGCTGGCGGCTCTAGCCAGGGGTGTTGCGGAGTGCTGCAGTCGCTTGCCCGATGCAGTGACGCGCACGCACAGGTGCGCAGCGGGCAACCCAGCAGCAGTGCCGGCAGGGCGAGGAGTGCCGTGCTGCCACGGCGTCACTTGCTGGCAGCCACGGCACAGGTGGTGGCCTTGCTTTCACTGCACCAGCCTACTCGCTCCTGCAGCAAGTGAGCTGCTGCCCGCAACTACGCGTATGGGTCGCGCACAAAGCGTGTTGAGGAAGGGAGAAGCGCTTTTGCTGGCAGCCAGGGCGCAGGCGCACCTTGTGGTCGCTGGTGATGGCGCTGGCGCGCCCGCTCCTGCTGAGCACGCATCTGCAGTCGCCCACGTTGGCCACGTGCACAATCACGCTGGCGGACGCCCGCGCGCGGTACACGACGGCCACCGCCGCAACGGATCCCGCCGCGCGCACGTTGCAAGGCGCCAGCAGCGCAGGCACGGCCGCACCAGTGCCGCCTGCGCTCTCCAGGGCGGCGGCGGCGGCGGCGGCGGCGGCGCTCCTGTGGCACGGGGTGCGGGTGCGGCAGCGGCGGCACCGGTTGTGAGTTTGAGGGTGGGTAGCGCCATGTTGGTTGTAGGTGTGCGAAAGTGTGGGTGCTGGTGCATGGCTGCGTTGGCGCCAGGCATGTGGCGAGCTGTGTGACATGGTGTATGCCGGTGGTGCGGACATGCTGCCTTGATGGAAACGTGATGCAGCTGGAGGGTGCACTATGTCATGTTGTGCTTGTTGCAACCAGGCATGGCACCATCAGGTAGGGACTGCAGACGGCGGTATATCCTATGGCGGGCCGGCCTGCCCACTCGGACGCCACGCTCACCTCTCGACCTGGCTCCCGTTGTGGCCCGAATGCACGTGTGCATGGGTAGCAGGCCACCAACACCATGTAGTCATGCTCACCTGACACTGTCGGCCATGAGGGCATGGTCATGCTTGAGGCACTCCATGTCCACGGCGTACGCTGCCTCCATTATGGCGCGGCCGCGGTCCTCGTGGAATGCCTTTGTCATCACCAGCAACAATAACAATCGCAACAGAAGTAGGTAGCACCCAGAAGCACAGATTTAGCGCCACACAAGCGAATGGGAGGGAAATTGCTCGGCCCAGTGAGGGATGCATGGGCACTTGTGTGCTATTTGGCGTGACACGCTGGCGTGATACGCTCGCGTGTTTGGGCAAGTTCGGGGCAACACAGACACAGCCCGGTCACAGGTACCATTGACGAGTCGAAACAGGCGGGCACGCCATTAGGGACAGCATGCCATCAACTCTTGACATGCCAGAAGCTGTGGGTTGACCGGCATCACACTCCAAGCATGCCACGAGCACTGCAGCTCACCAGCGGCACAGCGCCAGGACGGTAGCCACAAAAACAAGCACAGGGTACTCGCGCCTGCAATACCCATGCATGCACTGGTGCGCAGGGCTGTTGACCGTGTCGCACCTCGTGAGTAACGATTGCCTTGTGCAGTTGGCACTGCAGGGACTCTGCGACAGACTCGCCGCCGTGGCCATCGTACACGGCAAAGTACGCCGCGGCGCCCTGCTGCCAGTGTTCCAGCCGCCAGTGCGCCTCCTCCTGCGATGAGCACCACGCCTGCTCACCACACAGGCGCAGCAGGGGGGCAGGCGCGCACCAGATGCACAGAGACAATGCACACCGTCAGCACCGTACTATCAGCGATTTTAAGTTGTTGTGACCGTTTGAAGGTGCAGCGCAAGACCTCTGGTTGCGGCATAACTGCGACACACAGCCGCGAGCTTGCGCCATGGGACGAGCGCGCACGCAGTGGCCCCCGCCCTAGGCACAGCTGTTCCGGCAGCAGAGGCACGCGGCTCAGCCAGCGCTCCGCAGAGTGGCTTGCCACACACGCACCAGCAGGCTGCCGCGCTGCCCCAGTGGGCCCCGAGCGTGCTCTGTTGACGCCGCCACAGCAGCAGCGGCTGCCGCATCAGAGCTGTTCCAGGCGCCGCCGGAGGGTGCAGGGAAGAAGCGGGAGCAGCGCTCCGCCGCGGCGGACTTGGTCCACAGCGGCTGAAACACGTCGGCAATCGCAACGGTCCTGTGGCGGGAGTGGTGGCAGCAGGGCGGCAGTGGCAACGGCGAAGCAGGTGGCAAGCATGAGTGGCAAGGTTGGTTGTGTGGTGGGGGCTTTATGGTGGTTATGGTATTATATGACGGTCAGTGGCAGCGCGGGTGGGGATGCGTGTTTTTACAGCAGTGTGCTGGTGGCAGGTGGTTGTTGCAGGCATGGTTTCAGGTGTGCCAGGCATGGTGCATGCTGACCGTTTTGCTGACAGAGCATGGCAAGCGATTATGCTGGCACAAGGACAGTCACGTAGACTTGCACATGGGCGGCAATGACGTGCCTGTCCTCCATGTTGTCCCTGCTGCCCTGCTCCGCAAAGTGTCCAAACCGCACGCCGAGGTCCATGTTGGCCTGCCCTGCCCACGACCGTGCTGCAGTGACACATGCAAGAGGAAATCATGGTTTGACGTCTGGGGTTGCGCAGCTGATGCCACACGCTTGCAGATCCCGTTGGTGCAACCAGCGTTTGTACACTTTGCTGCAGTTCGGAGCCACGGCACGGTGTGCTGTTCAGCTCGACGCAGCTATCTGGTGCTGGCGCTGAGGCAGGCACCGTCAGCTACCGTACAACAAGTGCTTGTTAAACACTTCATCCCACCACCTGTGCAAGCCACATCAATACCATGGCAGCACCACACCTTGTCCACTCAGCACGGACGGTAACCGGTCATGCGGCGGAGCGCACATGGTCAAGATGCGATGACTTATTCAGCCAGTCTCAGCCCTGGCATGTACGGTACCGGCATACTACTAGAAGTAGTATATGCCATATGGTGGTATTACCTTGTACGACAATGCTGGGCGCAGGCGTGTCGTCCACCTCCATGGCATCGACAAGGCTATTGAACCGGACATGTGAGGGTGACGCCGCCTGGGACAATGCGCAGCACGCATGCATGTGCGGCAGGTCAGCTGCGCCCTGTCGAAGTGCATGCACAGCACACTATTGGCTGTCCCACAAGATGCAGGCCGGATGACACAGAGCCAGGGATGTGTTCTGTCTCTGCGCTGTTGGTGTTGGCTTCCACAAGCACAGAACACAACGACTACTGCACTTGAGAGCGCACGTAAGAAGCCGCATTCAACCGGTCTCATGCCACATGCACAGGCCAACAGCTAGCTCATTCGAGAGTGCGTGTATGCCAGTAAGTGGAGTACATGGTGTGCTTATACTGGAAGTCGAGGTGCATGTTCTGTTGCCGCCCCCCTAACCCAAGTCGACCAGCCTGAGCAATATTCCCGGGCGCAAGCTGACCCGATGTGCTATTGCACTACTGAAGTGGCACTCCCATGTATCTGTACGATAAAAAGCTTGGGATCAGGGATCAGTGATGCCACTGGTGTTTCCATGGTGAAGAGTGGTTACGGGTAAGTCACCACTGTAGCGTCTTGTTCTGAAGTAGTCGCCCGGGCTGAACTAATTTAATTCACTAGGCGCTTCCCAAGTAACTTACCGGCCCCCACATTGTTTTGCTCGTCAGCTATCGTAAATGCTAGCCAACAGCACTTCAATGCAGACGTTTGAGTGACTCCCAACATAACACGCCCCCTCCCATTTATTATGGACCTCCAAACGTTTCACCCCCTGGAGGCTACTGCTTCACAACACGGCGGCATTGCAGTTATAATTGCCCGTTCCACTTGCCTCCTCGCCAGTCTCCGCCAGGTATGCAGCGAGCTCGGCTGCCAGTATGGGCTGCAGGTCGTGCGACGCGCCAAAGGCGGTCGCGCCCAGAGCGCTGTTGGAAAAGGCCGCGTCGAGAGTCTCCGTCACGTCCTCCACAACGCTGACAAAAAACACATGTCACGTAGGCGGCGGCAGCCGTTGTGAGAGGGGCGCTCATGTGGTGTGGCACGTTAGCAGGAGAGCAGCTGGGGTGTGTGGCAGGATGTTGCTGGAGCGTTGCCGCAACACACAGGGTTTTACGAAAAGAGGGTGCCGCGGGGGCGCACAGGCAGGAGGACCACATCCACGTTAGCGCTTGTTGCTGCCACAACTGTGCGGCATTCCCTCATGAGGCCGCGAGCGGCACGCCATCACTTTCCGCACAAGCTCACAGCCCTTGGTGCTAGTAGGGCCGTGGACTGCGCATGCAACTGCAACGCACCGCACAAGCTCGCGGGCTGTGAGTCACAGCCATTGCTGACTGCGCACGCAAGTGGTCGCACTGCAGGCGACCGCGCCAGCGGCATACCTGCTGGCGTCGTCGTCAGGGTCATCACTGGCGCTGCCGCAGCTGCTGCCGCCGTCGCCGCTGTTGGTGGCGCCGCTGGTGCTGTCGTCTTCGCCAGTGTCCATGACGTCGGCGGCCGCAGCGCCCGCCAGCTGCAGAGTGCTGCTGCGACGCGGGCTGCTGCCGCCGGTCCCGCCGGTGCCGCCGCCGCCTCCGCTGGTGACGCCTCTGCAGGCAATTTGCTGGTCCATGCTGTGTGGCACAGAGATGGGCGATGGTAGGAGCGGGGTTGGCACCAGTGCGGCTGCTGGGGTGGTGGGCCCACAGTGTATTTGTGTGTTTGCACGAGCTGCAGCTCTCACTGGTGGAATGTCTGCCCATCAGTGCCCGACCACCGTTGCCTAGCACCGACGTGCTTGTGTGGCAAGTCAGCGCACACCACCAACGACCTGTGACCGCATCCCACACAACCCTGCAAGGGCACGCCCGGAAACAACTATCGCTGGCCCACCAAACGCATCCCAAAAGCGGCCATTCATGCGCACCTGTCATCGCTGAGCGTGCCATCATCGGAAGCGCTGCCATTATCGCTGCCGCCGCCTGCCGCGCCGCCGCCGCCGCCGCGCAGTTTCTTGGGCGTCACCTTGACCGACGCCACCGCGGACTCTGAGCTGCTGTCCGCCTCGTCACCACTGGCTCGCTCGTCAATCATGTTGAGAGCTGATGCTGAGGAAAAGCTGTTGCCGCCCAGGTTGCCGGTACGGCGCTTGAGGCCCATGCCCCGCTCGTCGGCGGGCTCAGGGGCTGCGGCGGCGGGCAGCGGCGGTTGCGGTCGGTGTGTGCGTCAGCGTGAGGAGCAAGTGTTGCAGGTGTTGGCGCGTTTGGGAGTGCGGAGGTGGTGTCATCACTCGCAGCAGGAGCCCCCTACTGCACATTTACGTGGCCACTCCAGGCGCACCGGGCAGCACAAGCAGGAGCCACTACAACACCTCAGTATGGCCTACATGGTGGCCCACCCCAAATTGTGCTGCATGGCACGTGCATTCCGCCGCACACGCCTGAGTGCGCGCTCATGGCGCCAGCAGGCGCCGCGCCGCCGCCGCCGCCGCCGCCGCCGTCCAGGTCGTCCTGTATGTCTGCCAGGCTGCCGTAGCCGCCGGTGATGGTGCCACACGTGGCGGTGCCATCCTCATCGGTGACATCCGTGTTGAGCAGGCGGGCCAGGGACGCACGCGCCTCCGCAGCAGCCCTGGAGGGGGTGGGGGCGGGGGGCGGCGGGGGGGGTGTTGCATGGTGATGGGTCCTTACTAGTACATGCGTTTGTACGAATACGTTTTAAACCGTAATGACATACTTCGTGTACGGCGCATCATCATCAATTTTATGCGGTGGGATCCATCACTAGTGTGGCAACATGGGCGGAGGCAGCAACAGCAGCAGCAGGCGCACAACAGGAAGACGCCAGGAGCCAGCGCGGGAAGCTGTACGGTGCCAAGCACAATACCTATGGGATCTGGCTGCTGCAGTTGTTTACGTGGGCTGTGGCGCACTGTGTGGCGATCGCGGCAGCCCTGGAGGCACCTGGCAACGACTGTGCCGTGTCTTTGGTAAACCATCAGCTGAAGCTCAGCAGTGGCCACCAGTGCCGCCGCCCGTACTGCGCCGCCCACAGGCTTCTGTCTCACACCGTATGGTTGGCTACCTCTGACAGCGCGTGGCAACGTACAGCAGTGCACATGCGTATACTTCCACTTGAAGTATATACTTGAAGTATACTACACATGGAGGGAGGCAGCATGGCGGAGGCACTTACTGGTCCGCATCTGTCGGCATGGTCACGGCGCGTGGCGAGTGCCCGCTGGCCGGGCGCTTCAGCACGGGCCTGTGACAGCATGCGGGTGCACGCACACACACATCCTGCATTGATCAACGTGTGTTATCTGGAAGGGTGACAAGCGCACGCTCAATGCCTTCCATTCACGCGGGTAGAGTCTGCTATGGTTGTGTGCATGTACAGGTCTGATTTGTGAGGTTGGGACTCCAGGCGGCTGTACATCCTATGGCGGGCCGGCCCGCTCACGTAGATACTCCGCACGCCTCTCGACCTGGCTCTGGTTGTGGCCATTGGTGCTGGCCCCCGGTGAAAAGTGGTGTGTGCAACACAATAAGTGTGGCGCTCACCTGGCGGTGGCACGGAAGTCGGGGACGTGCACTCCGGGGCCGATGGACCTGCAAAGCGGCACCCACAGTAGCAGCAACTGACAGTCAGCACCAGTGATGTGCATGCACACACTGATGTTCCCAGCAGCAGCAGCAGTGCCAGCAGGTGCAGCCTGCAACCGTGTCTTGTTGCCTGTGGCATGGTTGGTAGCACAAGGTGTTGACATCAATAACACATGGCTGCAGGCTGGGGTAGGCCGCTGTAAAGTTCCGAATACGCTGTGACCATGGATTGCACATAAGCGGCATGTTCAACTCGCAACTGGTACAAGCGTTTCATGCTCCTCTCAGTATGCTGTGTGCGTTTATGTATGCTCACTTGCGAGAGGCTCCGGAGGGTGATGCAGGTGCAGTCTGCCCCAGCCTGAGGTTGGTGGCCCCACTGGTGCTCGCGCACGCCCTGGAAACAGCCACAACAGCACATCCTGTTAGTGCAGGGGACTGGTATCGCGCACCTGAGGCTGTGAAGCAGTGTGCAAACAGCCATTACATCAGTAAGGTAGACTCAGCGAAGCGCAGTGTTCCTGTGTCGCGGCACTGTCAGGGCATGCAGCCGCTGACCACAGCGCCTCAGGGGCGGCACGCCACATCATCCTTACAGCCTGGTGTGTTCGGCATCCTTCTCGCATGCACTTCCTATAGCAGCTGCCCTTCCATGCCTTCCACCCATTTGCGCTGCTAGCACTCGCACAAACGCACAAGCACTCCCCCTCACACTGTGGTGCCCAGCCGCAGCGCACCTATGCGTGGCGTGCGTGATTGTGCCAGGGACGGTGCGGCTGCGCACGGTGCCTGCGGCGCCATGGGTGTCCGCCATTGAGGAGCGCCGACTGCTGCTGCTCGCCAGCTGCACTGACGCACGCAGGGCGCTGCAGTGCGCGGGTGGCAGCGGGCACAGCAGCGGGCAGACCACGGGAGACCATTTTCAGCACACGCTCGAGCTCATGGCAGACACACTGCAGCTGGACGCCATGGGGCAGTTGTGCAAGCGGGTGTGGGGCACGCCTAGGCGTGTACACGCGGGATGATGCGGAGAGACTACTACTTGAAGGGCGGACGACCTGCCATGTGGCAGGTCGAGCCGTAGCCTGCTGGCTGCTCAGGCCTGCCCGCTAGCAGCACTTGTTGCTCTTGATTGTTCAAAAAATGTGAGTTTGTGTGTATGCCTGGCATGTGCCATCGCCACAAGCGTGCTGGCATGCATAGCACACACGGACTCTTGCACGGCCACAAGTGCAGACAAAGAAATACAACTACTTGAAGAGCAAGTTAGAGGAGCGGGGGTGCGGTGATGTGTGCGGCGGTGTGTCCGGAGCACCTGAATGTTTGCTTGGCTTGGAGGAGCACACCGCGCTTGGCAATGCCGCCCTCCGTCTGGATGCCCACATCGGTGCTCAGCAGCATGAAGTCGCCCTTGCGCGCCTGTCACATGCCGCGACAGCACAATAGTTGTGGCATAATCTGTCAGCATGCAACTGGCAGCAGTGTACTGGCATGAACACGGCGCAGCACACCAACTTTGGACACCTGCAAGACGAGCTATGGCACATCAGCGCCCTGCGTTGGGCCCAGGCACACCAACGGCAAAGCACCGTAGTGCTGCACATGTGCCGCACACGGGTACTGCGCACGTGCAGCGTACCTCGCATCCTTCCTTGTGTGCCCAGCACTGCCTAGCACCTCAGCTCAGCGGCTTTCGCCGTTTGCATGTACATCTAGAACTAGCATACATCATAAATTGTACTCCAAGTACTATTATTATTGTGGTTAACAGGGCTCCATGCGCTCACCAGGCTGGTCCTGCGCCTCTGCAGCGTGGTCTCGTCCATGTCCTTGCTGTGCGCTTGGCCTTGAGCCACACCCGATTTGGTGCTGCCCAGGCTGCTGGCAAAGCTGCCGCTGAGCGTGCTGGACATGCTGCCGTTGCTCATGGTGTTGCGGTGCCCGCGCACTGCAGGTGTGCCCAGGTCCTCGTCCACAGAGTCACTGAAGCTGTGCATCACATGGGCGGCGTGGCATGCAGCAGCGGTCAGCGCATTGGCAGGCGTACGCGCGGCAGCATTTGCCCTCCTGCCACCGCAGCCACACTATCACAAAAGCCACCCACATTACCCCCCCCCACACACACACACCTGCACTACTGCAACCCAAGCACCGCGGCAGCCCGCAACCACCCACCCACCCCCCCACTTCGCCTCACCTGAGGTGCTGCATCTTGCTGGTGTTGGCGTGCCCCGCGTCCCCCTCCCCACCGCCCCCTGCCGCGCCCTCCCCCCCACATCCACTCTCCTGCGGCGGCAGCTCGTCCGCAAAAAACACGCTGCGCCGCCGCGACCCAACCCCGTGCGCCCCCCCCTCCCCCCCCCTTGCCGTTGCAGACAGCCCCCCGCTGCCGGCACCACCCGCCGCAGTGACGGTGCCAGGGGTGCCTGCGCCCCCCCCCCCGTCCGTCGCTGCGCCGCTGCCCGCCGCACTGGCGGTTGTGGGCGTTGAAAACGCTGACGCAGGGGAAATGCTGGACAGGGAGTGGTGGGAGGGCGTCTGGGTGTGGAGGGGGGAGGGGTGCGCGGAGAAGCTGCCGCCCGCGAGCCCGCTTAGAGTTGACGCCAGGGTGGAGGGCTGGGGGCCGGCGGCGGTGGCGGAGGTGGCGGCGCCGGCGCCGGCGCTCGGCGACATCTCAATGACCACCTGTGTGCGGGGAGGGGGGGGGGTAGCGGCGGCGAGGGGGTGAGGCAGGGGACGGTGGGGTGGGGGGTGCTTGGGGCAAGCGGTAGGCGGCGCTGGAGGCGTGCTGCCGCAGGGGGGTGGTTGTTGTGTATGGGGGGTTGGGAGCTGCGCAATTGGTGCGCGTGAAACGGCGGTAGTTAAGGAGAGACACGCTAAGGGAAGAGGCAGCATGGTCTCGGGTCGGGCACTGGTGCTGGCCATTTGCAAAAATGTCACTCGCAGGCGGGATTCGGTCACTGGGTGTGATGAACAATGGGCAGCATGCATGCATAACTTTTGCTCAAAATCGCTGAAGATGGTGCGTTTGGCGTGTGCAAAATACGTGGCACATGTACAATGCATGTGCACTGCACGCGGTGTGCATGCACATACCCCGTCATGGTGTACCATAAACAACACACAAGAACGCACTCCTGCAGTATGCATGCCGTGACGCAGCACACACACAGGCACAGTGCATGACAGTGAAAAAGAAAGGCCAACATTACCTCAAGGGCATCGGACATGTGCGACGGCGGCAGCGCCGCGCGGCTGTCCATTATCATGGCCAGCGTCTCCCTGGGCAGCATAGCATAGCACGCGGGGCTGCGCTCATCTGCAGGCGGCGCGGCACTGTCGCCAGTGCGGCGCAGGCTGGCGGGCAGGGTGGAGGAGCGCGCTCCGTACTGCAGGGCACGGTTAGGGAGCACACAAGGGCGGAGGGTGAAACCGTGAAACCGTGGGCAATTGCTGGGCAGTCACAGCCATGCTCAGCAGCAGTGATGAAATAAGGTCTGATGTGAAGTACTACAGTAGTACACTGCAGGTAACAAGGGTTGGCACTCGTGAGACAAAGAGGTGACAGGCGGGGCAGGCGGTGCCATGTGCGGCAGCAGAGCCCGGGGATGGGTGCTGGTACACCGGACAACAGCGGCAAGGGCGGGCGCAGAGGAAGCACCAGCCGCGCCAGCAGCCGTGCTGCATATGACAGTACAAGTGCATGGCGGCGTGGCGCTGTGTGCTGTAATGGTGGGTGGCAGCAGTGCCATGCCATGATGCACGTGCCTGCTCCGTCATGCGGCGGCGCGTGCTGCGCGTGTCCTGCGCGTTCATGTTGGTGAGGCTGCCGCCGTGCCGCTTCTTGAGTGTGCGCAGTGCACCGGAGCTGTCGCGCTCCGCTGCGGCGGCCGCGGTGCGCGCTGCCACCGCCGCCCTGGGACCAAACGACAGCGCACAACAGGTGGCACACGGATAATATTTACAATTAAATTTATTGCTGGAAATTTGACTTGTCAGCAGTGAGCATACAGGCATACACTGGTCCATTGCTACTTTGATGTCCTAGACCGTCTGCAACAGGTCAGCAAGTACAAAAGCATGACATGCTACTACGTGGTGGTGCACATCAGGGTGTGCTGTGTCGCGTACCGCCCCCCCCAGGCAGCAGCCTGACCAAGTAATACTGTCGCCCCAGGCACTTGATTGACAACAGTGCTGCTGCGCTGAAGGCGCAGGTTTGCAACCACAACAACCCATACCAACAACACCACAGATTCTCTACAGCGGTTACAGTGCACTTGCGCAACTCGTGTCCCCCCTTTTGCACCTCGCACTACAGCAAGACCCACGTGAACAAGTAGGGGATCGTAGAACTACTAGTAGTATATTGTGTACTTCAGAAGTATGTATTTATGAAACATATGAAACTAATGTGGTGTGCGACAGGCCTCCGGATGGCGCACCAAACCGGATGGCGCACCAAACCACACACCGCACCACACAAAAGCACACAAAACTGCAAGTGCGCCGCACCATCATTCACGGGCTACACGGATCGAGCATGGCCATCCTCCTGCTCCACGCCCGCATGCATGACCTGGGTCCATTCTCGCCCACAACTGCAAACCAAGCAACCCCCACCAAATGCCCGGTGTTCCTCACGTGCTCAGCAGAAGGCAGCGCGCGCACTGCATGGCAGCAGCCTAGCGTGCGCGAGCCAGTGGCGGCGCTCGGCGCGCACGCGCAGATGCATCAAGGGCAGTGTATGTTGGGCAGGAAGGGGCGACAGCATGCGCACATGTTTACACGCTTACCTGCTTTGCGTGGACGACCCGGGAGTCCCCGGCATGGGCTGCGCGCTGCGCTTGCGCCCCGGTGGCGGGTGCAACACCGCATCGCCGCCGCCCGCCGCAGCGAGCGAGCTGCCGGTGCGGCTGCCCGCAGACAGCTGCTGCTGCTGCTGCTGCTGTTGCAGGTGAGCTCTCCCCGAGGGGGTGGGCGGGTCGAGGCTGGGTGGGCGGGGAGCGCGAGCACTTGGCGGCGGCGGCGCCTGGGCCTGTGGCTGCTCGTTGGTGGGGCATGCGAGGGGGGAGGGAATGGCCGTGCAGCGCTGGCATGGGGCAGAGGTGAGGCATGCGAGGTGAGGCGCATACGCAGCACCAAGCATGGGGTGGCGATGGTGGAGCGTAGAGACTGTATGCGACTTGTGTTGACGATGGGCGGGTGCCCGGTTCCAATCAAACAGCGCGGCGGTACGGGTGGCTTTCGGCGCTGGTGTGGCAGAGCAACGGACTCTCCACCTGCTGGTGTACCGCCGAATGAGTACAATGCCCCTGGCAGCCAGCACCTGCGCAAGCAGTGTGGGCGTGTAAATGCACGATGCCGTTGTTGGTACCTGGCGTGCGCCGCCTGGTGGCAGCCCAGCTTGTGATGCTGCTGGCGCCGCTGCCGCCGCCGGGGAACCGGCTGGAGGACGAGCGCCACCGCTGCTGCGTGCCACACATTGCAGGCATGCATTACAACGGAGGCCAATGTGCGGATGTCAGTCCAGGCAGTTTGAGCGAGTTTTTTGCGGCGTGCCGTGTGTTGCAACTGCGGCGCTGCTTGTTGGCGTCCTGTGAAGCAGCAGCCGAGTGCTTGTTGAGTGGGGCATGGTGCACCAACTGAGGCACTCCACATTCACACCGCGGTAAACGGTGCCGTGCAGGGTGTGGGCAGCAAGCACTCAGGTAGCGCGTCCGCCCGGGGTCGCCATTCCATATATGCACAGCGCTACGCTCACCCTTGCATGCGCGTTGCGTCTGCTGCTGCGTCCTCCTCGTCTGCTGCCAGCAGGCCACGGGCAGCCTCCCCCACCGCAAACGGCAGCCGCTTCATGGCGCTCAGCATGTTTGCCAGTGTTTGCTGCACCAGGAGAGGTGGACGGCAGAGGGTGCGGGCCATGTCAGCGCATCGGTGCGAGTGAAGGCCGTGTGGCGTGGCATGCCACCATACCGCTGACAGGCATGTATAGATGGCCAGTGGCCACAATAAAATTGTGGGCTAGCCCAGTGCGGGCGGCGGGCTATGTGAGGGCTTGGTGTCCGCCTATCAACGCCTGAGTCATGGCGTGCATCACAAGCACACACATGCACGCGCCCACACAGCACCCTGTCTCATCGACGAAACCCTGAATGACACCACATGTCAGCGTGGCACTCAGCATGCCACCGGGTGTCGCTCCCACCACTCAGCCATGGTTCTGCCCGGCGGCCGCACCAGCACCGCCACCAACACCAGCACCAGCAGCAGCGCCAGTAGCAGCACTTACATGTGGTATTTCCTGTGCGGGGCTGTGGTGGTGCGTCCGCCCCCTCGGCTGTGGATGGGGTGAGGAGCTGGGTGACCCTGGCGTGGAGTTGGGCAGACACGTCACCAGCGCCTCTTGCAGGTCCTGCACCCACGGGAGCGCAGGGAGCGGCTGTCAGCACCGCCATACTAACATATTCTGCAGCAATGGGGCTCATGGCAGTAGAGAGGCAGGAAGTGCGGGTACCTGTGCCAGCACGTGGTTTGATGCATGAGTTTTTTGTACTTGCTGGTGCATGTGAAGTAGTGGAGCAGTCGCTGCCACAAGGTGCCAGCAAGGTGCAGGTCCGACATGCTCCCAGCACCTGCAGCTGCATTGGCATTCTGCTTGAGGTGCGAAAGCGTGGCCGCCGCACACTGTCCACTGCCATAGCGCGTGGCAACATGCGATCACGCCCAGAGATGCTCAGGACTACATGCTCAGCAGAGCAAACCAAGCAGGCCTCAGTACTGTTGGGTCAGCACGTACGATAGATTTGAAAACGATACCGGTACAAAACAAAGCATGTATGTATGCCCCAAAACGCGACATATGGCATGTGCGGTGTGCAAATGTGTTTATACATTTACAGTAGAAGCCATATGTGTGTGTGGTATGGGGCACGCTTGATGAGCAATAAACATATATGCTTTGACTCAACACTACTCACCAGGTATGTGAGGTCGTGCAGTGCCCCATAGAGGTCCCCTAGGTCATAGTCAGCACCCGCGGTGAAGGGTTCCTCACTGCCTTCACGCGTCATCCAGTCGTGCTGCATGATATCCTACTCAGCGTGTGGCATATAATGTGGCACGCACACACATTGTCAGCAGGACGTGGGTGGGAATGAATGCCAATGCGAGTGTTTACAAGACGAGGTACTTGTACTGTGTGTTTGACTGCTGCACCTCAAGTAGAGGGCGGACCTACCGGCGCAACGCTACAGCCAGTTTGCGCATTGGTGCACCAGTGGTGCTTCGCATGCCCGGTTTCCCAACCATCACGCCGGAGAGTAAATGCACACGCCGGGCTTGGCGCGTACACACACACACATGACACACCGGCCCATGGCATGTTCTAAAGGTGGCATAGGCACCCCAGGAGCAGCTGGCGAGGAGAAGGAGCGCACGCCAGGCGCCTCACAGCGACTGCGCTCACCACAAGCGAGATGCGCTGCACGGGATCTTTGTGGAGCATGTTGCGCAGCAGGTGCTTCAGGTGGGGGTCCAGGTCCGGGGTCTCTGGAAGCGTCAGCTGCAGCGGGAGGGCGTTTGCAACAGCACGCAGCAGCACCACCAGAGGCAGCAAGAGTCAGCAGTTTGTGATGGGACTGTCAGCTGTTGGGACGGTGCCATGTGGCGCTGCAGGCGCAGGCAGCACCAAGGGGTGCTTCGTGAGGAACTGCCAGCGATGTGCCGCTGCGCAGGCCAGCGTGTGCATGCAGGCCACGAGCGGCGATACATGTCACGCTGACATGCTATGCTTGCAAAGGTGATTAACGCGGACTAGGCGCATGCAACGACTTGCGAATGCGGTAGCAACTGCTACCGCCCTTGCAAGCGCGTCAAGCCAGCGGACACACGGCTCACCTCTGTGTAGAGGATGGCTTTCTCCAGGTCGCGCTGGCAGGCCCCCCACCACGGGGTCTTGCCAACAGCCATCTGCAGCACACCACACCGGCACAGATAGCACACACAGCCTGTTGGGCACCTCAAGGCATGCGAACTACACCTGAGCGTGCAGCCCGTGCCATGCATGCCGGGCTGCGCTCCGCACCAGTGACTCACAATGGCAGAGGCTTAAGGGTTTGTGTCTAATCATATGGCAATGCAGCCAGAGCAGGACGTCCATGAAGCAGCACAGGTGCACATGGGAAACCAGGCTTGGCAAGCAGCCCTGAGGACCCCGTTACACATACAGGATGGCGCAGCTGGGGATTACTAAAGTACTTCCAAGTAGCTCAGTTGGTGTAGTTGGCAAGGCAAATGTCAGCGAATGGAGTCCGTTTACCTCCGCAGATCCTGTCAAATGAGGAATTGTCCAAAGCTAAGTAAACTGCTTCGTAAAGTATTTGAAGTATTATGTGCCATATATCCCCACCTGGTACAGAGTGACGCCCAGAGCCCACACGTCGCTTGCCGGCGTGATGCAGCTGCTGTACGCGCTGTGCGCCCCAAACAGCTCCGGCGCCATGAAAGCTGCACGCGAATGCACGTGCGACAAGGCATTATTAGCTGCCGTCAGTGCCAGTAAGTGCCAGTAGGTGCGTGGCTGCAGCGGCAGCAGCAGTGTTTAGGCATCCGCTGGGCAGCAGAGGCGCAGAGCTGGCAGGCGGTTCCAGCGGGGATGCAGCCAGCGCAGCGCTGAAAGCATGGTTCCTTGTACACTGTACGCAAACATCGCAAGCTTGTACTAGTGTGCAGCACACGAGCGCAAAAGATATGCGGGCCTGGCAGAGCGTGTGTGCGTGCAGCTGCCAGTGCCAGAGGCTAGTGAGGCCAATCAACACACGCGCTGTGCGAGCGAGTCAAAGTGTCGGTGCAGGCTCGACCGAGAGGTTTGCAAATATGTGCAGCATACGACAGTGAGACGGCACGTTGCTGGACGTCTCTGCTCTTGGCGTTGCGCACGCCGAGCCAATGGTTGACAGTGAACACTTGCGGAAATGGCGTTTTCACATGCTTCCAGTATGTATGCTCAGCAGTTTTCAGTGCTCAGCAGTTTTTGTGAGCAAGCAGCGGGCAGAAGCTGGCTGCGGGAGCGAGTGAGCCGCTGCTAGCGCACGTAGGCTGGGGCCAGCGACAGCAGCAATACACTTGTGCCATAACAGTGCTTTCATGTGGCGTAGCCGTGCCTGCTGCTTGCTCCCACACAGGGGGCGCAAACATCCTGCACCCGCCACTGGCACCGGCCGGGCCCCCGCCAAAAACCACCCACCTGGCGTGCCAATGACCTTGCGCTGGTTGGTAGAGCTCACGGAGGCAACGCTGACGCTGCTGCCGCCGTCGCTCTCGTCGCTATCACTCATGTACATGGCGCCGGGGATGCCTCCGGGGCCACTGGCGGAGGACTGCGTGCGCTTGAGAATTACGCTCGCGCCAAAATCGCTGATCTTGACTGTGCCATCGGAGCCTGGGATACACAGAGGAGGGGGTGTGGACATGGTTGGGGTCGTGCCAAGGTGTAAGGCACAGGGCGGGCTTGTCCAACAGTACAGGAGCATCATTATGGAGCATGCTGCAGTTAGTACAATTATTGAGGTTCGAGAGGGTACATGCCAGCACACAGGCACGCTGTAGCAGCATGCCCGACGGGTGCGTAACCGGCGTGACCCATAATCCGCATAATCAGCGAGCAGGCGGACTGTGTTTGCATTTCCAGCGCAGCCGCATGGTCTAGGGCATGCCGTGCAGCACACCCAAGCCAGACCGGCAGCTGTGCTGGTGCCAAGGCTGCGCCCGTATGCAGCAGACGTGTGCAGTGGCGAGCGGCTTGGCACTCACCCAGCAGCAGGTTGGTAGGTTTGATGTCGCCGTGTTTGATGATATATTGTGACTTGATCGTGTATTATGATATTATTATTTGGCACTCACCCAGCAGCAGGTTTGCGGGCTTGATGTCGCCGTGTATGATGCCGTGCATGTGGAGGTAGTGCAGGCCTCGCACGGCCTGGATGAAGATGCGGCGCGCTTCGTTCTCCTCCAGGGGCTTCACCTGCATGCCACGGCGACACATCACCACAGTGTTACTACACAGTGTTATCTAGGTCTAGCGTCTTGTCATGCACTTGTCAACCCAGGCTGCAACTTCAACAGGTTCAGAATGGATGGGGGGGCACGTTCTTTTGCCACCCAAACAACTATAAGTCTTTTCCTGTACCCTAGCATCTACCATAGGTGAATACGCAAAACAATGTGGTGGGTATGTCACCTTAGGAGGCACCTAGTAACTGGTAAATGTGTAAATGTGTCAGTGCCCGCGAGGCCACACCGCAGCAGCAAAATGCTGTACGTACCTGGACCATGGAGATGGCATGCGGTATGACGGTGTGCGTGCGCAAGTGAGCATGGCAGCAGCGTGGCAGCTGGAGCGGCATACACCGTGGGTACATGCACATGCACATGCACTGCACTTTGCCCAGTACTGACCTTGTAGACCCCTGGCAGGATGGTTCCCTCGGACATGAACTCCTGCACCATGTACACCTTCTGGTCCTGCTCTCAACAGTGCAGTAGCAGCAGCAGCAGCAGCAGCGGCGGCGGCAACAGCATCAGCAGCCAGCGGCAATAAGAGCACCACGTGCGCTCAGCGAAGGCGTGCTAGCCTGCGGACATGCCATAGAGTGCATAAACGAGCATGCCGCATGTCATACCGCACATACCATGCTCGCTCAGCAGAGCCATAATAGCCTGTGGAGGTGCCACCATGCCAGCACGCTAAGCGTGCCAAACACAACTTGTCTGTGCATGGTTAAGCACCTGCAGCAGTGGCCCGCGAAGCCGCGGGCAGCTCATTCAGTCAGCACCGCTCGTAGCGTGGACTGGTGCATGGCTAGCAGTAGTGATGGGTCACGGCGTGTCGGATTTTGTACCACGTGCGTTGTACTACAGTATTAAAAATACTTGTGAAGTACGGCGCATTCTCACACCCCAAAATGCGATATACAGCGTACATGTCATACAAATGGTTGCAAATCATTTATAACCGTGTTGTACCTAATGTTTACATACATTATACGGTGTGTAACGATGTGTAAGCTGTGACCAATCACCAGCCAACAGCAGACACAGCGCCAGCAGCGCCGCCCACACGCCCCCCACCTTAGGGTCATTGATGATCACGTACATTACAGGGTGTGTAATGATGAAGTACATACTGTAGCCTATCATCAGTTAACAGCAGACAGAGCGTATTTATAAATATCAGCAGCGGCGTCACACGCCCCCCCACCTTGGGGTCATTGATGACCTCCAGCAGGGTGACAATGTTCTGGTGGCGCAACTTCTTCAGCGCCGCCACCTCCCGCCGCAGAGACTCCAGCATCTGGGCGCCGCGCCGCCCGCGCTGCTTCTTGTTCAGGACCTGCATTGCACCACCGGCACCCCGGCAGCGGTTGTAAACAAAATCACATGCCAGCAGTCCCAGGCATATGTTGTCTGCCACGCGCCGGGCACAAAAGGCATGCGGTGTGTTGTGATTGGTGCGCACGTGTCTGCCATGGGCTTGGCAGACCTCCATAAGCGGTGCCTGTTGCAGATTGTATGTTGCTTGTGGGTTTGCCCAACCGCAACTTGAGCTTAAACTGCAACTTCACAAACACACCGGTGGTGCGTCATGCCTGCATGCCGCGCCCAACCGCAGCGCACCATGTATGCGTTGGTCAGGTGCTCTGGAGCGTGCACCCTACCTTCATGGCTTTGAACTCCCCTGTCTCTCTGTCCAGGCACTTGTATACGTTTCCGTACGCGCCGCGCCCTATCTCCTCCCGCACCTCGTACTTGCGGTTGATCACCTTGGTGCCCTTCCCCTCCGACTGCCAAACATTCACAGTGCAGGGCGCACGCAGAGCACATGGAAACGTTTGCAGTCGACCCATCTGGCATGCTTGGTGCGCATGGGTTGGTACAACTCGCCGTGGCCACACACGCCCACCTAAGGGTGCAACAAACAGCACCAGTGCTACCCCCCCCGCGCCTCACCCCAGCAGCAGCTGCCGTGCTGTGCAAGCACAGCGGCAGGCACACACAGCCATGGCATGCGTGGGCAGCGCAGAAGCGTGGTGACGGTGCACCCCGCGCCCCACGCCCAGACACGCGCATGCATCATCGGAGTTCAACACTTACTGGCTGCAAAGGTGCGTACAAAGCATGTGTCTGGACAGCATGCTCGACAAAGCATGTGTCTTGCATGTACTACAGCGGACAGCACGCTCAGCCATGCCTTTGCCGGTCACGCGCATGTTTGCTGGTCTTTGCACGCCCCGCGCGGAGCATACTTCAAGAAGCAGTAAAAGTACTGCTGGCGCCAGGAGTGCATCATCGCAAAGGTGCGGCGCGGCCTCACCATGGTGCTGACTGTGACGGTGTTGCCAAAGACGATTCTGGGGGGGGCGTACGTTTTTTATTACGGTGTGTACGCTGCCACCGACTGGTACTTGAGCATCAGCACGGTGACAGTTCAGAGCTTGTGAATGCTTTCGGGCTTTAATGTACAGCCATTCAACAAAAGCTCCAGGGTCGCGTGTGGCGCAGAGCGGCCTCACCATGGTGCTGACTGTGACCGTGTTTCCAAAGACACAGGTGCAACAACAGCAGCGGTGCTACCCCCCGCGCTTTCGCCCCAGCCGCCGCGCCGTGCAAGCACATTTGTGCCCATTGTCCCGCGTGCCCATACAGTAGGCATGCACTACTAGGTACACTTTGCGCCACGCACATAGAGCCACGACACGCATGGGCAGCGCAGAAGCGTGGTGACGGTGTGCCCCCGCGCCCCGCGCCCCACACCCACACACGCACGTAACGATAACTGTATTTACTACACTACTTGCAAATCTTGCTGTAATGTTGGTTGGTTGTGACACAATAAAAAGTTTTCGTGTCTTACCGGGGGGTAGTATCTTTGGGAAGATTAAAGTTGGTATCCGATCGTCTGTTTCTGTTTCTCCTCCAACTGCACCAGCGCATGTGGCACCAGCGCAAAGGTGCTCACCATGGTGCTGACTGTGACGGTGTTGCCAAAGACAATGCTGGGCGGGCGCGGCAGGCTCAGCATGCCAAAGGAGGGGCTGGGCATGGGCGGCGGCTGTCCCCCATCAAGGCCGCTGTCGGTGGAGTAGCGCGTGGTGCGCATGCCGCTGGTACTAAGGAAGCGCGTGCTGCGGCGGTTGTTGGTCTCGGCGGGCCTGGCGCGTACACAGTGTGGCGCCACACGGCGATGCGCATGGGTAGAAATGGTGGCGTCAGGGGGTTAGGTGGCAGCTTATATCATTTGCACCTCTGTGCGTGTAAGGCCCCAGGTAATGCATGCCGGCAAGTAGCAGCAAGATGGCCACGTGCAGCCTCATGTATCTACATATTACTGTGCCTTACTTTGAAGTATATACGGCGACAAAGTACTAAAAGCTGTGCGCCGTCAGCAAACCAAGCTGCGAGTAGTATTACAAAAGCGGCTGCGCGCTGGCGTGGCAGACAATTCACGGTGGCTATGAAATGCGGGCCGGCCTGAGCCATTGGCATCATACGCTAGCTCACCACCAGCTGACAACATGTGCGCCTCCCTGCAAGTGCCACAGATTGGGCCAGCCGAGAGCAGCAGCGGCGGCGGCTGTGATAGACAAGGGTTGTGTCTAACCTGAGTGCGCGCTCCTCTCTGTACTTGGCAATCTTGTGCGCCGTCTCCTCCATTATCTCGTAGAACTGCGGGGCGGTGACGGTGAGCACGGTGAGCACAACAACGGCGGGAACAAGGGCATCAGTGACAACGCCAAGGCATGGCAAGGTGACCGACCTCGCCACACGCTCCGTAGACTGCATGCGCAGCGGTGCACCTCCATAGCCGTGAGGCACTTTCCAAGCCACCACAGCTGGCGCACACAAAGACATGATGGCGTTGCCACAGCACGCGCGTGGCCATAGCGTGATGGGGTGGACGCTGCCTACATTATCCGTAGCGTGCGCGTGGGATGTGCCATGGCATGCAACCTGCCACACGTGCCAGCGCACATATACTGCAGTAGAAGTATAATGTCACATTCTGAATGTGGTATGGCAGCTGCCTACGTGCTCAGCAGTGTGCACGCACACAGCACCACAGCATGCACCAGCTGCCACACATGCCAGCGCGCACACAAAGAACGTGCCGTGTGCCAGGCCTGATGGAGAGCGCACCTTGGCGTCCGTGAGGCACCGCCTGAAGTCCTCCTTGCTGAGGCAGGCGCACGTGACCTCGGACGTTGCGACGACGCTGGCGTTGCGCGGCTCGTCGTAGATCAGGGCCAACTCGCCGAAAAAGTGCCCGTCGTACAGGCTGTGATAGACACGTGGCGGGCAGCGGACGGCATGGGCTCAATGCTGCAGCGGTGGCCTAGCTGCACATAGGCAAGTGGCGCCGGCCCACCTCCTTGACCGTACGTGAGTTCAGCTGCAGCACCACCACTCGGCAACGGCTGTGAGCACACGCCACAGCCAAGTACCCAGCGCCAGCAAGGCTGGCAGCAGGCACGCACCCAACACCTGCCAACGCACGCAGTCACCCGTGCCCGCGCTTCCGGCCCTCCCACACCACCACTCACACTGCCGACTTTCGCAAGGCGCAAGTGCCGCCATGTGTGGGCTCGGCGCCTCCTGTCCCTCCACACCACCACTCACACTCACGGCTTTCGCAAGGCGCGGGTGCAGCCATGTGAAGTGGCAGTGCAAATGCTCACCTTGTGAGGAAGCGGTTTTCGCGCGCGCCTCGGACCTCCGCTGGCATGGCGTCCCACACCTGCGCCTCCCCCTTGGTGATCATGTAGAACTTGTCGCCCGGCTCACCCTGACGTGGGGTGGCGTGGGTCAGAATGCAGCAGCAGCAGCGGCGGCGGCAGCGGCG
>JAULBY010067319.1:0-32799 GCA_032358315.1 Ophiocytium majus | reverse complement strand
CGCCACCTGCTCCAAGAACGCCATCAGCGCGTCGCTGCGCACACGTGCCAGCTGCTGGGCAATCTCCGTCTGCGAGTATGTATGTACACCTGGTGTTAGTGCAATGCTAGCCACAGCTTGATTCCAGCTTTGCTATGGCTGGCGCCAGAGAACAACTACCTGGCGCACCATGGCTGCAGCTTCTGGACCACGTGAAGACACGGCATCATGCATTTGTGAATCACGTAGCAAGGGCCAGTGTGCAGTAGACAGGGTAGGGAATACGTAACTGTGCATGTATGGGTGCCGCACCTGCTGCTTTGACGCTTTGCACAACACCAAGTGGGTGGGGCGCTCGTCTGTGGTCCGCACAGGCTATCTGTGTCTCGCCAGAGCTGCAAGTGCTTGTATGCTAGGCGGCACGGATGCACAAGCCAGGCATGTCTGCGTGCCTGCCGTCCATAGAAACGTGCCGCTGCTGTACTGTCTCCACTTATTGGTGGCATTTTTGCCTCAGAGGCGGTCGGCACACCCAAAATACATCGGGGCCAAAAGTAGGAACAGCATAGTGGTGCCGCATTCCATCGTGCACCGCATGTTCTCCAGCACATGCTGATGGCGTGCCTCTCACTGATGTACTGCAAAATGCACCTCTGGGCTTACACACTGTGTCGGCAATGCCGACTGCCATACTTGTGCTTGACTGCCTGCTTGCTGCTCAGCACCCACTGCTGAGGTGCCATGCTGCCGCTGAGCAGTGGCGCTGCGGCAGCTGCTGTCGGTGCTTGTGTATCTGGCGGGTGTGAGCTCATGACTTGCTGAACAGGGCCCTTGTGATGATGACTGCAACTGTCGCGAAGGTCAGGATGCCAGCACCCTTGGCCGCATTCTTGACAAAGAACAGCTGCACAATACACAAAGCGGCGAGAGATTACACGGCACATGCGGGCAGGTGGGTGCAGAGTTAGTCGGCGATGCAGTCTGACAAAGGTATAGTCTAGCAACAGGTGGCATGCTCAGTTGACATTCAATTTTTCGTTATGGTAGTCAAAGGCTGCCTTGGCACCATGACTTCTGGCTTCCCTGCTTTGCTGACTCTTCCATGGTGCTAATTACATTTACCATATGGTATAAGCATGCTGTCAGCACGTTGCTTGGGCCTGTGGCCAGGTGGCAAGTTGCGAACGTGTATAGCCATGGATGCTCCGCCAACGCAGCATCAATGAGCGTCTCCAAGTCTTGGCAAATAGCACAATGCATCCAAAAATCAGTCAAGATAATCAATTTGATTGATCATTTTTCACTGTGCGCGCACTGCGTGCTGCTGCAAAAACGACATCTGCACTGCGCCGACGCCAGCCACCACGCGCCCCCCCCCCCCCCTTCCTCCCTGAAACACCACAACACAGTTCACAGTGCCATACTCACCGCCCGCTCATGGTTGCATGTCGCGCACACACCCTTCTCCCCCCCTCCCGTCTCCTGTTCCAGGGCCGCATGCGCCAGCGTGAGAGAGCCAATGATGCCAGCGCGGCTGCCAAAGTTCGAGGGTGTGATGTAGTCCTTGATGGCGTCAGTGGTCACCTTGGGGTGGGCAATGTAGCCGTGCAGCAGCTCCCGGGTGAACTTGTGGACCATGGGGTAAAGGACGCTCCTGGGGGAGGGCGCGCGGCCAGCGTGGTGCATGTGGTGGCGCAATCACAAGAGAGAAGACAGAGGTTGGGCAAGGTCGTTTGCGTAGGTAAAGCACCGCCATGGACAGCTGGTAGGAGGTCTCAAGCGGACATGATGAATGTGTGTATGACATCCACAAGGTGGATGGTGGCATAGGTGTGGCATGCCATAATTGCCAGTTTTTGTGCCACCAACAAAACATATTAGCAACGTGGGTGGAACAACGTTGGTCCCACCACCCTCATGGATGATACAGGATGCTGCCGCAACATGTTCACAACCAAAAGGCCATCACCCGCAACTGCAAGCTGGCCAATGCCTCAAAGCGCCCACCACACCATTGGCAACACACTCGTCACCACGCAGCCATCTGCACCCAACACACTAATGCACAACGCACACGAGGACAACGCGTCCCCACACCAACAGCACGTAACCCACAGGAAGTGAGTGCCAATGCGTGCATACCCACCTGTTCATCACGCCGCCGCTGAGCACAATGCGCTCCGGCGAGGCAATGAGCACCAGGGCCGTGCACAGGCTGGCCAGCGCGTGTGCGGTGGGCGGCCAGATGTCATCGTCATCAGACAGCTTGGCCAGCTCGCTGCGTTCGCAGCCTGGGGTGTGCACAAGGGAGTGAGGCGTGGTAAGGCGGCGGGTGCGTCAGCGTGTTCAGGTGCTCATGCTGCGTTGTGTGGCAAGCTGTTGCTGGGTTGGTGATGGCTGACAGTTGTGGAATGTGTAGTGATGGGCCACAGTGTGTACATTTCCATCATGTGCCACATGACGGATGTAAACACGGCGTATAACGGATGCAACAGATTTACATGCATGTAAATGCATGTGTACAGCACATATGCCATCTATCCCGTTTTCGGGCGATAAATACTTCAGAATTCTTCAACATTCTTGTTGAACTATGTATTTTGTACAGGTCTACAAAGTACCTACCAGCGGTGGCCCATCACTAGTAATGTGTGGTGGTTGCGGCGGCTGGGGACTGTGTGCCTGCCTAGCGTACTTGAGGGCCGTTCCTAACCGGGTACCAACCATGCGCTGATTACCATGTTGGCTAATACATACATGGGTCTCCACCGCCCTACGGTATCTTTGAGCAGCGGCAGGTGCAGCAGCGTCCGCCGCCACACATGCTGACGACGCAAGCGTAGACACAAAAAGCGGGTATGCTGCTGTCGCTGCTGCTACATTGCCTGCTGTGGTGTAACACAAGGTAGGAGAATTAAAATTCGTGACCAAGCCGCCAAATGGGTACTTGCTGGCACACCTGTGGAAAAACAAGTACCCGGTAAAGTACGGGTAAGGGTACTGTAGCACAGGACATTGGCACCTACCATGGTGCATGATGCTTGACACATACACTGTGCTACGCGCACAGTAACAACTCCACAAGTGCGAGCGGCGAACGCATCGGTGTGTGCTTCCACAAACATGAATTTGAGTACTGGTTGACCCTCCCACAAAAACTCGGCAACAACGTGACTTTACAATGGGCGTTACTGCCCCCCCCCCCCCCCCCCCCCCAATAAACCAAGTTTTGATCACTACTAGTAGTAGTGCTGCAGTACGTGTCACTGAATATGACCTGTATCTGCCCATGTGGAGAACCCTTGCCAGCGATAAAGATGCTTCCCGCCAAGCATGCGGCAGTCACAGCCGTGAATGCGGTATCCCAGAGCGGGCTGGTACTGATTATCCATGTCAGCACGCAAAGCTGGCAAGACCACCAGCGCCCTTGAGCGTAGCAAGTACAACAATACACATACTTCTGAAAAAAACAACGAAAAACAGGCGCACCACAAGACAATACTTGCAAGTACGGTACTTGTTATCGCGCACACGTAACACCGACATTGGTGCATGGCACAGAAGGCATACCTCTGCGAGCCGCCAGTGCAGGCGTGGCAGCCAGTCCCTCCACAGACGCGCCAAAAAGCTCGTCCACGCCAGGGAATGTGTCTCCGGCCAAGCGCTGCATGCACAAGTGGCCCGCCTCTGTATGCAACAGGCAAACGCGTCCCAGGTTGTGGCGTGAGGGGGTGTGTGTAGCATGCATGCACTGGGACCGTAACCTGCTGCTAGAAAAAATGAGGCTAGCGGCAGCGTGCGTAAAAAAAGGATGTATGTTTATGTTCTGTCGCGACTTTGAATTCATTTTGAATGCACTGTTGACTGGATGCACAGGTGTAGATGTCATCGCCCATCACAAAAGCGGACTGGGCACCAACCACAGAACACGCAGGTAGACAAGCTCAAAGCTGTACAATTGCTGCTGTCGCCATCAACGGGCACAATGCCAGGTGCGACGCACCAATATAATCACACCATGAGCCTCGAATAATCTTGCAACAACCACTGGCAGATGGTTGAAACGTTTCGTGGGAGCATGCACGGCTGCAGATCCTTTTTCGGTCCAGTGGTGTTGTCAACTCACCTGGGTGCAGTAAGCCATGCACAGGCTTGCCATTGATGACAAGCCCGACTCCAATGCCAGTGCCCACGGTAATGTAGGCACATGATGTCTCGTCAGCGCTGCCATTCCACTGCATACACCAGGGACACCAACCAGAACATGTGTGGCACGCAGTGCTTGACCGACACAGTTGAAATGGACGATTGGGCAAAATGGCAACGCGCACGCCGGCGTTAGCAGCAGCCGTCGCCGGTGGCACATCTACGTACAGCACGCTCGCAGTGACTGCGTCGACAACCCAACAACCCGCAGCTGCACGGCAAAGCTACCACTGCCGCTGACACAACATCAGCAGCGCCTGTTGCAGCAGATCGTAAAAATCCACCGAAGTTGAAGTTGGACCCGCTTAGTGACATGCCTCTCCGCACGCCCCCGCGCCTGGCAGCAACCCTCGACTCCCCACTGCTCCCCCCATGCCGTCACCCACCTTGTACTCCGCCAGGGCTGGCGCGTTGACGTCCGTGTCGAAGGCAACCGGCACGGTTCCGTCACTGAGGGCCCCCACAACATTCACGTCTTTCCAGCCAGGCTTGGGGGTGGTGGTGATGTAGCCGTAGGTGCGGCTGGCGGGGTTTGGATCTATGGGTCCAAAGGTGCCGATGCCCAGAGCGTCGAACTTGCGCTTGTCCAGCCAGGCCCGTATGGTGGCCAGCTGGGCCTGGGCGTCATCTATCGTCTCAAAAACCTCCATCTCAATGATGTTGGTGGGGTGGCCTTCCGCGAGGGCCACGCGCCAGGTGGTGCCGCCACCCTCCACTCCGCAGTAGACCACCATGGTGGTGCAGGGGCACTGCTGGCTGCTCGTATGGTGTGTGATGCTCCTGCAGCAGGGTACACGACGAACGCGCACCGGCTGGCCGACCCCCTCAGAATCCCCCGCAGGGGGGGGGAGGGGGGGCATGCACACGTGCACACGTGCGCATGAACGTACACACGCACACTTCCTTTTCAACCCGACCTCGAATTCAAAAGTGGCACACACTCGCTCGTCACTACGCACCAAGAGCGGCAATGGATTCAGCAGCAGCACAATCGGCAGAAGCTGCCTCAAGTGCAGCAGCATCGGCTCCAGCAGCTCCGGTAGCTCGTGCACGCACAGGTGGATCTGCTTGTGCAAGCATCAGCAGCGCTGCTGAATTTGATCCCAAGCTGGAGAAGGCCCTGCTGGAGCAGCATGCCAAGTGTCTTTACACCATGGACAGGGCATTGAGATACTGTAAGTGGCGCCAGCACCTTTGCGTTTATATGCGAACCTTGCGTGGCAGCGTTTGTTGGCAGCAGCCTACAGGACACACATACACTCGCTACTTCTGCCAGCCCAGAGAACCTGTCTAGCCCGGGGTGTGGCGCTGCTGCCTGCAACAGTTAAGACTGCAGTGCTGCACATAGAAGAGGTCTGCAATCGAACCCCGTGTCGGCACCTCCAGACAGTGTAACCGATGCTGCAAGGCTTCACCACACACACATCAAGCCAGTCTGGCCACACAGCAGCAGTCACTGCACACAAGCAAACCACACTCCCTTAACAACAAGCATCTCTGCCACGAAACCGTGCCGCTCTGCACAGCCCCGCGCGTGACCTTCCTGCGGGCCGCCATTGAGAAGCTGGGCTGCAAGCTGCCTGACGAGGCCTTCATGTGCCGGCCATGCGACGCCAGCGCAACGGGCGGTTTCAGCATTGTGGAGGGGCGCGAGGGGAGCGGCGTGGCGCCGCAGCCACAGGTGGTGCTGTGCGAGGATGTGGCAATACTGCAGCAGCAGCGTGTCATGGACTCAACGCTGGCGCACGAGCTCGTGCACGCGTACGACGCGTGCCGCACAAAGGCAAACTTCAACAACTGCCTGCACCACGCGTGCACGGAAATCCGCGCGTCAAACCTCAGGTCAGTGACTGTGTTGCATCACGGGGATGGTGCGCAATACAGCATGTGTTTGGTCGTTATCGCGGTTTGCACTTTTCTCCTGACAATGCAGCACAATCTGCCTGCGCAATGCAGCAGCAGGCTGGATGCGGCTCTTGCAGGTCGCATGATGCTCTTGGGGTGCTGTGGTGCACAAGAAGCATCAAAACATGGCAGGTCGCCTACTGTTTTTGGCACTGCACAGCCGCCTCACAGTGGTGCCACTGCCGTCTCCCCTGGTGCAGTGGCGAATGCGCATGGAAAATGGAGTGGGACCGCGGCAACATTGCTATAGTAAAGCAGCAGGAGAAGTGTGTCAAGCGGCGAGCGGCACTCAGCCTCAGCAGCAACCCCAACTGCCAAGGGAAGGTGCAGCAGTTTGTGGATGCGGCCTGGCCCTTCTGCAGCAGGGATGATGAGCCATTCGACGCCAACCCATAGCACCCAGCGCTGTCTCACTCTGGTTAACAGGAGGTGCCGCATGGCTTTTTGAGAGTATGTGCCCCTTCCAGCGCACTACTCCTGTGTGCTGCCTGCAGCCCCCAGCTGCGGTGTGTTGGGCACTGGAGGTTGGCAGACAGCCCAGTGGTGCGGTACCACCGTGGTTGATTAAATTTACTGCATGCAGGCGCACCAGCGGTGGTGCACTGTGCCTAGCACACAATCACAGCACAGCCATTGTGTGCTGCGAGCAGTGCTGACAGCAGCAGTAGCTGTGCGCTGCCATGGTGGCCATGCCCTTTGTGCTGGCAGGCCTGGTTGCGCGCCATGCTACCATTTTTGTGAACAAAAAAACACAGCACAGACACGTGCCACATGCACATGCACAACACAAGTGCTGTATGCACTGCCACATGCACATCAGTGCAGGCTGCAGTGCTGAAATATATCAATATCCCAACTGCTTGACAAGACGGTGCGTCTTGCTTGTTGTCTACCTTCATCTCCTCCTACACCAATCTACATTGAAGTGCTACAGTACAACACTGCACTTTTATTGCATCCTGTTGGCACCCCCCCTGCGTGTAAGTCTTGATGCAGCTGAGCCGGTGGTCGTAGGCATGTCACACAATTGTACAGCAAAGGCAGACACGTGAATACTGTATCAAAACTTCATTATTGTGCTGTTTCAGCCGCGGCCATTCTGGCACATGAGGCGCTGCTGTTGACTGGTATGATGTGTGGTAAGCCTGGTATGTACTGTGGCAAACCACGTCAAAAAGCACCATCCTCAGTCACGACTGCTTGCACTCAGGGGCCTCTCCCGCTGCTGTGAGCCCTCCATTCTGCCTCAAGGCCTGCCTGTGCACCCTCTCCTGCTGCTCCACATCCAGTGCCGCTGGTGGCTTTGTGTACCGCACCACCAGTGTTGTGCCGCTGTGCCTGCAGCAGGCAGCGGGGGATGCACGGTAGCTGTTCAGGACTGTCTTCATATGTGAGCGCAGGGTGCACTGATGGCCAGCATACATGTGTCAATCAAAGCACACATACACTGCTGATGAGCTGTTGGCATGTGTGGCTTTACACAACGTAGTTAGGCATGCCGGCAGAGACCTGCCGACCCCACTTGTGATGGTACTACGATGGCGCTGCAACATCCGCTGCAAGGCACTGTGGTACCGAGATTGTCAGAACTTGCCTGAAAGACACCGCGTCTGCTGTCAGCCGTAGTCCCAACCGGGACATTGTAGGAACGGGCCACCGTTTGAAGAACTTCTTGTTTGTGGTCCGCAGCACCAGCTGTCGGTCATCCTCTGCCAATGTGACGCTGTATGTTGACGCCTGCACACAAAGGCCAGCAATTCCCTTAAAACAAAGCATTTAGGAAGCTTAGAGCGTGTCCACCGGCAGCGTAAAAGTATCCAGATCTCTGTAGCGCACAACTCGGTATGCAGCGTGCCCAAATGCTGCAGGAAAAGGCATGGTTGGAGCGCCTACTTGGTATCCTGTCCCAGCAACGCCTATTTTGCAGCACACGCTCGCACGTGCGCACTACAGAGTCATAATGTTTGAGGGTAGGGCAAACGTGCCGCCATGGTGCAGGGAGCGGGGCGAGCACGTAGCAAGGCGTGCAGCAGCTACCCGCCATGCACCTGCCGCCCGCACAGGGCTGCAGCTGCTTGGCAGGGGCACGCGCAGTGTGTTTTCGCGCGCGCTGTGGTCGAACACTGCGTGATTATTTGATAGAGCAGCAGAGCCGAACCCTGCACTGGTGGATCCCGACCACCGCTCGCCACGGACACCAGCGTGGGTGGCTGGGGATCGCTACCGCTGCCCCACCATATGCAGATCTCACACACGTACGCGAAACGCAGAGATAGAGCTGCTCTATAGTGGTCCAAATGAGATCAGGCCCCCCCTCGCGGCTGCTGAAAGAACACGGCTCATCATTTTTGGAGTGGATTTTACCCTCCCCCTGGGAGCACATTTGTTGCAAAACGAGCCTTGCCGCTTTAGAGAGCACAGTTTACCCTGCCGGTGGAGACGCTCTTAGTGACTGGTAGCGTTTAGACCAACACCAGGCCTGCCGATATAAACATACATAATGCATTCTTAGCAGCACTTCAGGTGCGGCGGAACCGTGTGTGCAGCTGGCAGCACCACAGCAGCGCCAAAGCGCTGGGCGGCTGGTACATCCCAGGAGTGGACAACATGGTAATGCATGTCCGCTCAGCACTGCGCCGCTGCTCAAGTGGGCACAACCTCCAAGTTGACATGCAAGTACTCATGCCGCTGCCAACTACTCCTGCACGTGCGCACCTCATAAGGTATGTTTCGCACGTGCCACTCCCATGCGTCTGGCGTGTCTAGCGTGTGCCAGGATGGATTGGTGGATGACGCGCGCAGCCCAGCTGCTGCTCCTGCTGCCACTGGCGCCTCTCCTATTTCAAACTCCCAATGCTGCTGCCGATTCAGCGTGTCCCGGCCACGCCACTGCAGCAATGAGCAGCGGTGTTGGTCAGAGCAGGTGGGAGATGTCAGGCTGCTGGTGGTCAAGTGGAGGCGTGCGGTACCGTTGTGATGAGGAAGCGCTGGCATGACTAAACGTTGCAGCATGTTGTGAAAGCAGCGGCGATTACTAACACTGCTTGTTGCCGCGACAGCATACATTCGTCGTTGTCGCTCGCAAGTTTCCATCCTTGGTCAAGTTGCGATGTCCAACATGCAGCATGCTGCAGTGCTGTACATCCGGGCTGCGGTAGCAGCGGCCCACCTTGCGTGAGAGCAGCCTGTCCGTGGCAGCATCATACTCTTCGACGAGCTCCGTGCCATCGCCAAAGGTAGTCTGCACTCGCGTCTTGCCCCCGACCTCCAGTGACGTGCGCACTGGCGCAGGGTGAGACGTCAGCATCGCCATGCTGTCTCCCGCAAGTTTGTGTCTATGCACCAACACAGAGGAGCAGATCCGGCCCGTCGACAGAAGGAAGGCTTGCTCTCCCCGGTCGTTTGGGTGCTCCCTGCGCCTGGTCGCCGCTGCGTGGGCAATCCCTTGTCGAGCAAGGTGGCACAACCACAGCTGGCGAGGCAAGTGGGCGAGTGATGGTGATCTCAGGATCTGGCCACGAACTTCAACTTTCGCCCGACCGTTAACCCGTTAGCGGGCAAGAACAGGAACACAGCAGCAGCAGCACTTGGTCAGCGCCTGCGACGCACGCCACCACGGCAGGCAGGTAGAAGTCGTGCAGCAGGGGACGCGGGGTAGCCATGGCGGATGATGCGTCCAAGGCCAAGCAGCCGCCCCCCGAGGGTGTGCGGCCTATCTGGATCCAGGCAAAAAACTATGCCACATACGGGCTCGGCAGTGCTGAGACGGGACACCCTTCCCACGTGATGCTGAAGCGAGCGGAGCTGCTGGCGGACATCGACAAGTATGGCTTCATGAATGATTTCAACGACTTCAAGGCGGAACTCAAAAAGTTTAAGGGGGAGGTACGTGCGTGCGCTGCCGCCTGTTGCTGCTTTCGCTGGGCTGCAACTGTCAAGTGCTTGCTGCTGCTGGTTCACCACGACAACATAACGCCGACATGCAGAAAGCCTGTCAGCTGCATCACTGGCTCGCTGTGGCAAATGGTGCCTGCAATTTCTTGCACTTCGCAGCCTGCCAAGCCTTGTCGGTGTGTGTGGCGACACATGCAAGAACCTTAATACGGCAGCAGCAGCCGCAGCAGCAGCACGATTTTCACCATCGTGTGTTTTCTGCCATCACCACCACCATTTGCCAGCAACGCACTTTTCCGTTGCTGATATCATCCGGCTTTTGTAAACTGCACAGGACATTCTACTGGTGCACGACTTGGCGCGCACCTTTGGCGAGGACTGGTACTTCTGCTACAGCGCAGAGGCACATGAGATGGAGCTGGCGAGGCTGACCGTGGCGGCGGCGGCAGCAGCTGAGGCAGCGGAGGTGCGAGCACAGGAGCAGGCGGAGGCAAAGGTCAGGGCGGACGAGCAGGCGAGGCCGGTGTATGTGGACAAGCCAATACTGCCGCGGCCTTGGGTGACTGGCACAGGTGGGCAGTGTCTGTGGCGGGCTGCGGTGTGGAGTGCGTGTGTTACCCGCTGCAGCAGTGACTCTCTGTGGAACATGGTATGGAAGGTAGGATCGGGAGTTCCTGCTTTATTTGTCACTCTTTTTTTGCTTGTATTGGTGTCTGTTGGCTTTGGAAGCTATGGGTGTTGCCAAGGTGCGACTTGCAAGGCATGCTTGTCTTGTTTCTTGTGGTTCCACCGTGTGACACTTTGAGTCCACCAAAAGGTTGACCCTGTGCTTCGCAAGTGTTCTGGTGGAAATAGATACTTCTTTTTATTTTAATTTATTTAATACTGAACGCTGGAGTGGCCTACATGCCTGAATCAAGTTCCTGCTGCCACAGCACATATGAAACCGCATCATAATCCAAGTTGCTCGACTGGTGTGTGCTGGTGAACGGGTTAGTGTGGTCACTGATGTACTGTGTGGGCACTTTTCCATTGTCAACGAGATGCGAGCAAATAGATGTGCCAATGCATGTGAGTGGCCCAGCCCAAAGGAATGAGATTGTGCTGCATAGTCAATTCATCTTGAAATCTAATGGTGTTGCCATGTTTTCCCAGTACAGATGCCTTTGTTGCCACATGCGCGCTATGGTGACGAGCAAAGTGCTTGCACATGCATTACGTGCTTACACGGAGCATACCTGTGTGCTGTGGAAGTAAAATTCCAGTTGTTTTGTCAGTTTCCCAAGTATGTTGGTGGCTGCACATGTCCGCTGTCCCACACAACACACCGCAGCTGAGGAGACTGTGGCCGAGGTGGAGTCACTCACAGTTGAGCTGGAGCGGCCGCTGCTGCGCATTGCTGTCACGCGCCCCAGGTGAGCTGCACCTGCTGCACCTGTCACCTTACTTACACAAAATACAGTATACTACGTAGTAGAAGTGAACTTTGACAGCGTACCGCTGCCTGAGTACTGACAAGCACATCCACACCCACAAAAGTGCGGCGCGTGTCTGCCTGTGAGGCTTGAAACGCACGTCACTTTTTTTTCAAGTGTTATTGATAAATATCCCATAGGGCGTTGCTGTGTTTTACGCCAACACATTTTGTATGTCAGTTTATACTGTGGGAACTGAAATGACGGCCACTGCTCTGGTGCACAGACAAGAATAGGCACCACAGTTTTTGTCCAAGGGGCTGACTACTGCCGTTGGAGAGGCAACACGCATGCGCGGCACTGTGTGCAACACGCTGGTATGCGCAAAAAGCATGCGGCACCGCGTTTGGTATTGGCGGGCCTGCTGCTGTACCAGAGTCTAATGGGAGCCACATTCCTTAGACAAAGTGACACCATGCACGCCTTGTGAGTGCTGGTGGAACCACCCTTGTAAGGATGACATTCTTGGGCCGGCTCCTGCACATGATAGGTGGCCAGGAAAGAGCGACCGTAGTTTGTGTGCACAGCAACCGCAATGGCATGAGGTGGCCATAGAAGACTATGCCTGGGCTTAAGAAAAAAACTGCCCAAACTAGTGTCAGTTTGCCAAAAATCATTGACCCCCCGCCCCTTTACACTCAATCAGTTTGCAAACGCCCGATGAGGCTAGTTATCACCAAGACGGTAGTGGCCATATTGAGCAGCTGCGCATACTGTAACTACCTAACACTTCCAAGTACTGCAGTATTGCTAACATGCTGCGATAAGAGGCATGTACCTGTCCCCAGCAGCGCAGTTCTGGCCTTGTTTGCCCTCCCAACATGACCAGCTGCTACACAAGCATGCGCATACCTCATGGAGCTGGAACCTGCTGACTTGGTGGTGCTGCGGCGGCTGTGTGCTGCTGAGCAGGCGTACATTTGGTCTGCCGCTCAAGCTGGGTGACCGTGACGCCATGGAGTGGATGACAGACGAGGGCATGTACAAGGCAAGCAGCCGCTGAGCTTGCCACCATGTCACAAAACCAGATTTCAACCACACGAATAAGTGCGTAAAAGCACACTTGGCATGTTTTGCGCTGCAATAACCTTGTTGCCATGACTATTCACAGGACATGGGACCTGCTTTTCACGCATGTGCACTTGTGTGACGCCAATTATTTTGCTGACTTGGTGCGTGGTCCAATGGGACATGTAATGCCTAATCTAACCCACACAGGTGGGAGTGAAGAAGTACATGGACGCAGCCTTCAATGCGTACGATCCTCTCAACCCTGACCGGAAAATCATGGAGACCGGGTGCCAAGCAGCCCCCACATACACAGCGCAGGCGTCACAGACCACCTGGCACAGGTGAGCCCTCCCACACACCGGCTGGTGGTGTTGCACATACTGCGTGCAGCGGCGTGTGTGAGTTGTGCTTGTGATCAGTGGCTGCACACCTCCAAAAGTCCGCATCACAGTGGCATTAACTTGCTACACATTGTATGTACAGACATGCTTGCTATTTGTGCCGTCTCCTGTGTTGTATGCAACTGCAAGCCCAAAGCCACTGTTGTCAGTTGGGAGAGGTTGCTCACTTACTTTGGGATCAGCGCAATTGCGACCGCAAGCACCAGTGTGCACTTCTGCGTGTTGCGGCTACACAGTAAGACACTATTTCGCCACTTACTTCATGTGCGGCCATCGCGTTGCTACCATCTGCAGGCCGGTGGCAGCAGGCGTGCAGTGTGAGCCTATGCACATGCAGGATGGTGACACACAGGGCACGCTCAGGAGCGGCAACATGACAGGCTTCCTGCGGTAAGCACAGTCTGCCACCGGTATGAAAGCACACAGCGTGGCCTTGCAAGAAGTTGGTTAAATGCGGGGCATTGTTTCTGGCACCGGGATGTTTGCTTGCGCCCTTGACTGCAGTGTTGGTTACTGGTGTCACATCCCGCTGCTTTGCTGCTACAAATGCGGCTTCTGGAGCCCAAGCTGCGCCAGACCTAAGCGTGCGCACAGCTTCGTGGTGTGAGCACCAACATGTCTTGACAATTCATGCCAGGCACACCATTTGTGCAGGCTTGGTGCTGAGCACAAAGCCGCACACGTGCGCCAGACCAGGTGTGGCTTGTGTCACAGATGGTATCTGGTCTGTGTGTGCACACAATTGTGGTGATGGTATGCATGTACTTACTGGCCTGCATGCAATGGCATGTACGCACCGGCATGTATGCGCTTGCAGGCGCGTACGCCCAATAGTGGAGCAGGCCCTGCAGCAGAATGAGGCAGTTGACATTTTCGGGGACCTGTTTGCTCCGGCAGCGGGCTACGATGTCGCTGCCGCAAGTGGAAAGCAGGTGCGAAACGCATATGTTAAGCACAGGTACATGTGATTATGTGTTATACCTAGCAGCAGCAGGGAGAGCATTCAGGCATGGCATGGCCGGAAGTGCCACCATCACTGTGTTGCTTCACAGCTCGTGGAAGAAAATAAGCTACTCTAAACAGCCCCACCCCAATGCTGATGCAGCATGGGCCGAGCCGCAAATGAAATGTTGTACACGCATTGAATCTTCGTCTTTATGCGTCCATGTGCGGCCGCTGGTGCAGTCGAGCTTTACCGCGGTTGGCCTGAAGCTGAAGCACACCTTGTCTGCTATACATGGGCTTTTTTTTTGTTTTTCTCAGGGCGAGGATGAGCTCAAGGAGCTACGCACGTTCACCGACCTGGTGCACTCCAAGAGCAAGTGAGTCACGCAGCTACGCCCTGCCTTCATAAAGATGCACCTTGGCAGCGCCGGGTACTGGCACCACCCTGCAGCACATGGACATGGCCTGCCACACCACTGCCAGCATGATCCAATGCTGTCTGCTGAATGCCTTCATGGCCCAGTGCACACATCCAGTAGGGCGGGTGCTTCTTCAGGGGACACTCCACACAGCTAGTGTTACGAGTCACAATTCCGGGGCTCAGCTATCACTGCTCACACCTTCCGCTGTTGCCCTGGTGCTGGCACTGTTTCCTGCCGCTGCAGGGCGCTGAGTGCAGTGGAGTGGGTGCCCAGGCGCAGGGGAATGCTGGCCGTGTCCCCCGTGAGAAACCTCACCTTTGACGAGCGCGCTAAGCTCAGTGGACAGGTGCGCATCTGCAACAGACAGTGTGTGCAACCGGCGCGGACTGAACCTACCTGCAGCAAGCCTGCTTCTTGCATGTCGTCGGCACTTTGCCGGCTGCCTGCACGCATGCTGTGTGGCATGTGCCGCCATACATCCGCACATGAGTAGTGGCACACGCCTTGCGGTTTGCCAATGATGGCATTGACACAATTGCCTGCTAAGTTTTCTGATGCAATGTATGTTGTGCATGGGTGGTGCAGGTGGAGGCAGCATATGTGCTGGTGTGGGACTTTGCGGACCTGATAACTCCCGTGCTCAAGCTGGAGGCGCCTCAGGAGGTGTTCTGCTTCAGATTCAACCCCACACAGCCAGACGTTATTGTGGGAGGCACGCTCAGCGGACAGGCAAGTTATGCTCAGCACTGGTACTGCCCTGCTACGACAGCTTGTGCGCTGCATGCTGGTGAGCACGTCGCACAGCTGCTGTGCACTCCCCAGCGGCTGTGCTCGCCACCCTGCTGCCCCCCAGTGGATGCTTCGGAGCCGGCACAGGAACATATGCCATATATCACATGGTACATATGAGGCGTTGCATGTGGAAGCACGACCTGTGGTCAGCACTGGCCTGCACTTGTGCACCAGTGTTTCGAAATTCCGTGAACTGAAGTAGTACTACCAGAACAGCCTTGAACTTCAACTTGCAGCAGTAACTGTGTGCCAATAAGACGCATGCTGTGCATTACACAAACGCATCTTCAAGTTGAACTGTACCATACCACTTTGCATTGCATGCAGGTGGTCCTGTGGGACACGCGCAACGCCATGGAGGTGCTGGACCGCCGCCGCAAGCGCCAGAACGCCACCAACAGGCACTCCGCGGCGGACGGCACCACCGCCACCGCCGCCAACAACGCCACCAGCACCTCTGCCCCAGGGGCAAACGAGGGTGGCTCCATGTTTGCGTCAACTGAGGAGGAAGAGGAGGGAGGGGAGAGGGCTAGGGGGGGGGGGGCGCCGCCGCTGGCACCTGTTGCCACCAGTCACATTGACATGGGACACAGGTACGTGGACATGCATGGCGGTGTGGGCTGGTGGTGGTTGTGTGGTGTGCTCAGCACTTGGGTGTGACAGCCATGCTGGGACGCTGTGGTTGTGCATCGTTGACCGTTGCTGTGTCTGTGTCACAAGGCTGCCTATGCTGCACCGCCCTGTTGCAATTGGCCCACTGCATCTGGCTGAATGCCACTGCCACTGCTGCCGGTGTGTGTGTGGTGTGGCAGGCGCCTGGTGGCAGACCTGTCGTGGCTGCCAGCGGACGTGCAGGTAAACCACAGGGGACAGCTGCTGCCACCCGAGCACCTGTCATCGGTGTCACACCAATTCATGACAGTGGTGAGTGAGCCATACATGGTGACTATGTGGAGCCGATTGGTGTTGCTGTGTGGAACAATGGAGTGGGTGTGTGCAGTGGCTGCTGTGCCATTGTACCCGGTAATGAAGAATGTTTTCTGGGCGAGTCACCAGCTGCTTGGCCATGGCGATCAGCAGTGCATGCTGCTCGCGTGCTGCTGCAGCAGAAGTGCAGCACCACTCAAGCACCCTGCCCACTACCAGAGAGTGACTGGAGCCAACAGTGGCATCAAACGGCTTGTTACCCAGTCCCACGCATGCTGGCCGCAAGCCACTCACAACGACTGTGCACGCACGCTGTCTGCACGGCCCACAACAGGCTGGCGACGGCCAGTGCCTGTTCTGGGACACGCGATTCCAGGACATTGCCGACGGGCGGCTAATGCATGTGGCCAGGCCACGCGGCGGTGGCGGCGGCGGCGACAAGGCGGGTGGGAAGGAGAAAGAAAGACCCAAGGCGCCATGGACGCCCCTCCTCAGGATGCAGGTACGTTGTTGACGCAGCCAGGGTGATGGCGCTGTTGACAGTGGTGTGGCAAATGTTGCGTGTTGTGCCGGGTGCTGTGGTGGCATGCTGCAGCTTGGCATTGTAAACCTGCTGTACATTGGCCACTTGGCGTGCCAGGCGTACCTGGCTTAGATGGCGGTTTCCATGATACACATACTGTATCAACTCACACTATGTGACCACCACAGGAGCAGCCCGTCTGCTTTATTTGCAGTACTTCATTGGTGCAAATGAGTACGCAGGACGTCCCGACTCAAACAATTCAATTTGTATGGCCACGTACAGCCTGAGCTCACTGCAGCACAGCTGCCTGCCATGCCATGTGAGCGCTCGTGCGTCATGGCACACCTGTGACCTCATGCCTGTTTTAGGCGCATGAACTGTACCAAACGGTGTGTTTGAGAAGTGTGCATCTGCCATCCTGGGCAACGCATCCTGGTTATCGCTCACAGACATCTTCCATTGGTGCCCTGCTTGCTGTGGCTGTTGCTGTGGCACGCAGCTGAACCGGCTGGAGGGTGTGGGCGAGCTGTCGCTTAACAGGTAAGCCACACCTACAGCGGACATTGTGCTTGCTTGCGCACAGATCACAATGCACGGAACCTAAGGTAGAAGGGCCACACGCCCTGGGCCTGGTAGATGGAAAATGCATGTGCTGTCAGTGTTGACTGTATCATAACCAATGTGCAACTTGCACGCTTACGGCACTTGCTTGCCGTGTTTGCTGCTAAACTGCGAAACCCAGGCTGGTGACCCAGTTTGGCAAGCCGGGTGCGAAGGATGCCAAGGGACAGCGTGTGGACCGGTCATCGCACATCATGTGTGCCACAGAGGTATGCCTGCCTGAGCAGCAGTGTCTGTGGTGTTATGTGCTTGTCATTGCAAGGTGTTGGCAGTACAAAAGTCAGGAGACGTCAACAGCTGACATGGTCAGCTTGCCCACAGCACAACATGTCTGCTACGGCAGGCGTGGCTAGCAATGCACGCGCCAACCACTGGTCATACAGAGTTCGATGGAACCCTGGCAGTGCAAATATGTGCATGTAACATGCTCTTTTTTGGTATTATATGACGTGGCATGTGCCTGTTTACAATGTTGCGTCGCTGACACACAGGAAGGAGAGATCCTGCTGGCAGATTGGCGTGCTAGGGGACAGGGCAAGGATGATGAGGGTGGTGGTGGTGGCGGTGGCGGTGGCGGTGGCGGTGGCGGTGGCGGTGCAGCCGCCAATGACGATGACTCTGCCCTGCCTGAGTTTGTCAAGTGGGTCGGGGGGGACAGGTGTCGGCCGTGCGTCAGCCTCGAGAAGTCGCCCTTCTTCCCAGGTAAGTCACTGCCACATGAAGCTGTACTACACCAGCGACCTGCATTTGTACACTGTGTGCTGTTTATGCCAGTGCGCACGTGCACCTCCTGCTAGGAAAACGCTACCTCCAAAGCTTGTCTACCCCAACACCAATGCCCGCAGTTACCTACGGCTGTGCACTTGTGAGCTGCGCCTTTGCTTTGCTCTGACACATTTTGTGCTTACATGCGCCTTTTATGTTGTCCTGCTGCTGCTGAGCATTGCTTCTGCTGCTGCTGAGCAGACATCATATTGCTGGTGGGTGACTCCAACTTCCAGCTGTGGCGTGTTGACTGCCAGGAGCCCATCTTCTCCTCTCCTCCCTCAAGCACATACCTCACAGGTGACAACACTTGGGCTTGTGTCGCACAGCAATGGGAGAGCAAGCATTAGGGGTTCGTTTGTGTGCATGGGGGGCACCACCGAGAGTGGCAGCGTGCACTATTCATAGAATAGGTGCAGTTGTCGACACACATTCTGTAAGCCGAAGCGCCAAGCACCACTTCTTTGGCAGCTACACGCACCATGCCATGTGTCACATGTGCACTGCCAAGGGCAGCCATGGCATAGTGGCATACCATGTCGACTGCCACATTGACACTGCCTGGCCTGCCTGTGACAACTGCTCCTTTGCACGCCATGAGCAGCTGGCCGCTGGTCTCCCACCCGCCCTGCCACCATCCTGCTGGGCAAGTCCGACGGCACCATTGACGCATGGGACCTCGCTGACTCCAGGCAAGCCAGCACCCTCGCTGCCGCCGCTGCCCCCCCCCCCACACACGCTTGCTGCATCTCTGCACCCGCATGCATGCACTGATCTGCCACCACCTGCAAGCAGCCGCCCGGCTTGGCCACCTGTAGGTGCTGACTCCCCTGGTTTCCTCCACCGCCATCACACGTGCACTGCCTGTTTTGATTGGCCGCAGCTATGCTCCGACAGCCACCATGCCCTGTTCGCCATCGCGAATCACCTCCATGGAGTTCCTACAGCACGCGCACACTGCCGCGGGGGCGCAGCAGACGCAGCAGCTGCTGGCTGTGGGCGACGCGGCCGGCAACCTGCACGTCTTTGATGTGCCACACAGGTGGGTGCGCTGTGCAGCGTTGCGTATGCCCGCATGGTGCTACTGTCCGTGTGGACCGCGTATCACGCAGCGCGACGGCGGCCACAACATAAACGCGGCATTGTGTGCGTCTGTAAGTACAGTGCATTGCATGCATGTGCTCATGCAAGAATGCAACACTACGGCTCAGCAGCAACTGTTCAAGGGTGTGAGCACTGCACGCACACAACGCACACGGCAGCTGCTATCTCACTGCACCTGCCGGCCAGCGGCAGTGTGTGCAACTTCCCCAAAACCGAACATGAGAGCACCTGCCATGCACCCACACTTGTAATCATCAGCCCGGGGGCATGCCGCTGACAACTGGGTCACCACCCCTCCACTGGCATTGGCCTGTGTGCTACTTACTGCCTACAGCCTGTGGCGCCCCGTGTCCAATGAGCTGGGCATCATGGGCTCGTTCCTGGAGCGCGAGCGCAAGCGCGTTGTTTATGTGGCGGAGCGCATGCACTCACGGGCACAGGAGGCAGAGGCGGCGGAGGCGGCTGAGATGGAGCAGGGCGCCCAAGGTACCCTAAACAGCTTGCACGTGTATGTGTGCAGCAAATGCCAGGGGCGGCTTCATACCACGTCATCCCTGCAAGTATGGCAGCGCACTGTGCGGAGCACTATGGCGTCGTGACTGCGCATTGCGTGGCTATGGTATGGCATGTGCCACCAGGCTTGCACTTTGCAGCTGTGTGACAGATCTCCCTGTGGCTTTGTGCTGCATCTTGACACTGCTGTGCAGGCGGTTCTGTGGTGCTACCGCTGCACACCACTGAGCTGGCGGGCACCATCTTGCCACCGCCGGCTGAGCTTGCAGGTGAGCATTTGGTGCCAAACACCGCCATCCAGCAGTGCATGACCAATGTGTGTGTAGATCAAGCTCCATTGTGAATAACGTCACTGGCAGAATGTGGTGGTGGTGCAACCATGTCAAGGAAGTTGTGTGGGGGAGGGTTTTGCTAGCCAGGGTGACATGTGTTCGTGTTGCACCTTGCAAGGAGTCATGCTGTCCGCTGCTGCATGAACTACCAGCAGCTGTCATGACGCCCACGCCTATTGCATCACATGCATTTGCAAGCACCAAACATGGCACACACCAGCACCACCCCACCACCCATCACCAATTCCAATGCCTGCCACCACCCCACTGTGCCGCACTCTGCAGCCGCAACAGCGGCAGCCGCCGCCGCGGCCGCCGCCGGCTGCGCTGCCGACGAGTCTGATGCCGCGGCGATGAATGAGGCGGAGGCTGTGTACAGGCAGCTGGAGGAGCTGTGCATAGAGGAGCTGGGGCTCACACCAGAGGACCTGGCGGGTGCCGCAAAGCCCAGTGATGGGGCGGAGAGTGTGGGCAAGGCAGCGCCTGGCGGCAGGGCAGTAAAGGCGCTGTGATGGCGGCCCAATCGCCGGTGCTGGCGCTGAAACATGTTGACGGTCAATATATGTGCACGCGATCACTGTGGGTTACTGCAACTAGGGCTGGGCTCGGTGTTGCTGGCTGTTGCTGCCCATTGTTGTGTTGCTGCCACTGAAGTGTGAAGCGCTCTTGATTGGGTGGCGGAAAACACTGCTGGCAGCTCAAAGCCGCCTTGCTGCGAGTGCCAGCAGATGCACCACCTCATTTACAAGCACATTGTAGCAGTGGATGCAGGCTTGCACACCTGTGGTACATGTATACATGGTACTTGCATTGAACCGTCCGCTTGGGGCGTGGGAAATACCTTCTGGAAGCCCTGTAGATATCACACCTGTGCACAACGGGACACAACACGACCAAGCAATCCATTCATGTATTTGGCACTGCTCAAAGTAGGCTTTGAGTAGGTACACTTGAAAAACTGCTGCCCTATACTTGCAATACTACGGATGTGCTTCAAGCACACCGACTGGTTGAACAAAACTGATACTTGCATGAGCGCACATGCACAGTGTACACTCACATATGGTGTACACTGCACCAGTACAACACTGCGGTTCTTCGATGCGGGGCATGCACCCTCGCGAGGATCCTGTAGCTACAGCAGCCCTGTGCAATCTGCCTCAGTGCGCCCACACCAGGTGCACAGACATCAGAGACCCAGCATGCCGCCGGCAGCAGTGCCTCAGCAGGCCATCGACTGTGCAGGTGCAATTACCAATAGCTGTGGCAGTTGCGCCGCCACATAGTGCGCTCACCGCACATGGGACAGCTGGCACAGCACACAACCTGTGCTGAGCAACCAACCACAACCAACGATCAAAGTGTGCATGCAAGGGTGCTGGTGCTGTGCCATGTCGTCCACAATGCGATCAGGCACGCCATGACTGTCTCTCACAAGCCCTTGCAATCAACGCAGGCATCATAGCAGCATCACAGCATTACAGAAAAAGCAGTGCAGCACCAGCAAACACCATGTGGCCACCAGCCAAACCAGAGTGTCCACCTGTACACAGGAACTAAGTGCGCAGACGCTGGTGCGCAAAGGGTGTATATATGCCCACCTACTTAGCCGCGCGGGCAGCCGCAGGGGCAGCCTAGCTGGTGCAGCAGGCGCCTGATGCGCGGGCGGCCACGGCACACCTGCTGGCAGAGCTCAGGAGTCCACTCCCCCCAGGCGCACCCTCCCTTTACTGCCCACACCAGTGTGTCTACCGGCACTTTATCTACAAACACGTGCAGGTCGTCAGGCCAGGGAGCGCCCTGGTCCCGCAACCACTGCGCCATGGTGTGTGTGGGGCGCTGCATGGCAAGGGCCAACATGACATCCATGCCCTCTGGGCTCCAGTCGCCGCCGCCATGGCTGCGTACCCACTCCAGCTGCTGGGGCAATGCCCAGTTGCCATGCAATGTTTGTGCACAGGTTGCATCCATATCTATGGGGCAGCCCTGGGCTGGTAGCCATTTAAGTACATGGAAATGCCCCTGGTAGGCAGCATTGTTTGCTGCATCAACTGTAAACGCGCAATCCTGAGAATGCAGCCACTGCAGCACATGCATGTTGCCGCCCCACGCAGCAGCATCTGCCACCTGCCACAGGTGCTTTCGCCCATCTGCATCTGTCCGCACCATCCCAGGCGGGACATCGGCATAGGCTGGGCTGCAGAGCTCGTCGTGCGTGGGGTTCACAAGTGGGCCAAATAGCGCCTGGCCACCCTCAGTGTCCATAAGGGACTGAAGGGTGCTCAGGCATCCATACGTCGCAGCTTGGATGCACAATGTGGTGCAATACCACTCTGGCCAGCTGTGTGGTGTGCGCAGCAGCTGCTGTGAGAGCCATCCCAATGCAATGCCATTGGCGCTAGCACCTGCAAGCTTGTAACCAACATGTTGCCACTGCGCTGGCGTGATGCTAGCGAGGTGCAGCCCATGCTTGCACAGCTGCAGCATTACACTCAGCTTGCCTGACTCTGCAGCGCCAACGAGCACTGCCACATCCGCTTCCATGCCCAGCTGCTGCTGCATGCATTCAATGACCTCCCAAGAGCCGCTCCGTCCCACATTGTGGTGTAAAATTTCTTTGTTAATCGCCTCTCCCAGGCTGCTCTCCAATCCGCACGCAAGCGCCAGCTCCAGCCGCGCCATGGACTGCACTGCTGCAGTCGCCAGTGTTGCGCACACCCAGTGCGGCCCATACTCCAGTGCGCTGACGGATGTGTAGGCGGCACGTAGCATCCTGCTGACTGGCGCCAGGTAAAGCCACTCCCCGTGGCTGAGAAAGGACACAATGTGGACCAGCAGGCCGGTGGTGGACAGCACCTCTGCCTGTGCACTTGCTGCCTCCGTGCGGCAGCGGTTGTCGCGGTGCTGGTCGCCGGGCTGCTGTCCGTGCTCCTGAAGCACTGCCTTGACTGCCTCCAGTCGCTGCTGCATGGTGGCCATAGCTGCGAGTGGGCACGCCACGCCATGTTTGGTGCTCTCGAACTCGTCCAGCACGTGCACCATTGCCGCAAGTTCCGCAGCTGTAGCCGGAAGATCCGCAGCAGCTGCCTCCAGCACTGATGGTGGCAAGGGAGCGTACACAGACATGGTCAGGGAGAGCAGTTGACAAGCCCCTCAATGGTTGAAGCAGGTAAGGACACAATACCGCAGCAGCTGCTGCTCCTGGCACTGCAGCTGTTTCTTGTACTGCGGCTGCTGCGGCAGTGCTGTTCCCGCTCAGCTGCTGCTAGGGATCAAGGTGACGACGTGCTTAAGCTTTAAGTCTAAGCATGGCAATCCTCGACTGCTGCTGCAGTGCTGCTTCTCGTAAACGATATATTTGTGTGGGATGGATGCTGCTGCTGGTGGTCCTGCTGCTGCTATTGCAATTGATGCTGCTGCTGGTGCTGCTACTGGTGCTGCTTTGTTCGCCAGTCGCTTCCTGTTCCTAAAAACAGGCAAGCCGTCGATCACAGGTCGTGCTGACCGCACAGGAGCACCAACGAGCGTGTGGCAGCGCGTCTGTGGCCCGCAGCCGCACCAACACGAGCCACAAGTGCTGCTGCTGCTGGCTTCTTCGATTTGCCCTGGATCTACTGATGAGGCAACCGAAGTTAAACACACCTGAGTGCCCGGCCTTGGCGGGATCAAAGCCAGCGGCGAGCCAGGGCTTTCGCAGCAGCCGCTCGCAGCGGATCAGCACCGCCCGCAGCACATGCTCACAGTGGGCCTCGGACATCGCTTCCCGTCCTCTCCTGCAGCACTGCCACAAAGGAAAGGTTTTTCAAACAACTTTTAAAAATTTGGCGGGGAAAGGTGCTCAGCACACACACCACGTGTGCTGTGCAAGCAGTTCTGCAGCGCTGCAGAGCTCTGCTCGACCGCTGGCTACAGCTGCAGTAGACGCATTCCTGGGAAGGAGATGTGCTTGCAGGTGCAAGTGTCCGATGTCAGCTGCGTGCCACGCTCTGTGCACCATGCAGAGTCGATAGTTAAACGCGCCACGGGGCCCGGGGTGCCTGTCGTGGAGGCAGGCGCTGCCTCCCCACATGATTTCCTCTCTCCTGCCTTTTCCTACACACCTGCAGCCTGTGCTCAGCACTACAGGGCTTCTACAGCCTTTCACACTGCACTCTTAGGCTGGCCCTTCCACTATGTGGGTGGTCCTTCCTGGTTGCACTTTCACTAGACCGCCCCTTTGCAGCCTGTTGCCCTTGCTGCAGCCCATCACTCTTCAACCACCAGGCTTCCCCTATATGGACCTGCTTTGACTGATCACCAGAGCTACATCTCCATCTCTCTGCCCTGCTGGCTGCATTATCTGGAGGAGCCCCCTCTAGGCAGGTAAGCCCTGGCACCATGCCAGCAGCCTCACCTGCCTAGCCCCATGTGATGTGGAGAGGTGCCACCACCTTATCAGCTGCAGTAACCCGCGAGGCTTGCACCGCAACATGCCGGCCTGCCCAGGGCATGGGAGCAGGTTCGTGCTTGGTGGCAGTGAGGGCGGACTCTCACTGAGCAGCACATGTGAAGCTGGGAAGCACTAAGCTGGCACAGGCAGCACCGGATGTCTGTGTATGGCTTGCGGTGCTCAGCATGCTTGCATGCTCACACCACAGGCTGCCTTTGATGTGTAGCGCACCCCCCCACACAAACACCCGCTTGTGTAGCGGCAGGTTGGCAATTGCCCAGCCTCCTGGTTATGGTCTAGGCAGCCGGTATGAGTTACCGTATAACCAATTGGTTAACTGTTGTGAAGGTGTTGAGCACTTACCACAATGTCAGCCTCAATAGCGTCCTTCAGGCACGCAGTCTCCGCCTGCATCTCCAGCACGTGCGTGGCCTGGCAGCGCCGCTCCTCGTCATCCTGCACGCCAACAACAAAATAACAACACAAAATAGCACACAGGTAGTGATGGGTCACAGCTTATAGAGGTTGCATTACACCAAGTGCAAATAAATAAAACTACTTTCTGTGTTCGAATACATACACTGCCATGCATTCGCCAAGTGCATTGGCCGCCAGTGAGCGTGCTGGCAAACATGTCATGGGCTTTTGCACGCCCCCAAGTGCAAATACATAAAACCACTACTGTGTAGTAGTACGCTGCACGGCAGCACCAAAGAATTGCACGCAAGTAGTGGTGGGTCGCAGCATATAAATCGCATTGTGCGCAGTGTGACGTACTTCAAGAAGCAGGTAAATGCGGCGCATAAAATACTAATGAACGTATTTACACGGCAGATACGCCGTATATCGCGGTTTTGGGGCGTATGAATACGTAGAAATATGCTCTATTGTGTATGTCGTATAAAATATGTTATAAGCCGCGACCCATCGCTACACACAAGTCATAGCAATGCCAAATGCTGAGGCCTGGCTCTTCCCTGGCTGGGGCGTCACAACAGGTCAAGGCCTGTGGACTGGCTCGCTGAGATGGCCACGTGCATGTGCCTCAGTGGACCTGCGTGCCTGTTGTGCGCCAGCCAAGGTGCCACAGAAAGAAGCTGAGAAGAGTCCTGGCAGGCATGATTTTTCAAAGCGTAGGGTGCTGGCCACAACTTTCCCCTCCCCGTGTGCCTGCATTCACACCTGTACCTCGAGCAGAAGCGTCAGCTGAGGTAAAATGGTATTGCAATGTACATGCAGCACATGGCTGTAGGACAGGCAGTTGCAGCCAAGGCACATACACGACTGGGGGGAACGGCTGCACCAGCAGCCATGGGACTTGGAAACCGTGGCACTTGCACAGCGTGGCCAGTTCGCTGCTCATGTCCAAGTCGTGCATACTGGTGACGAGCATTGAATCTGGTAGGCGCCAACTCATAGACATTGGCACACACTGACTACTGTGGTACCTTAGAGTACTGAGCATTGCCAGCTTTTTCGCTACCTGTCTGATTTTCTCGCACCGTGTGCAAAGGGCTTTCCGCGCCCTACGCGGAGTTTAATAAAAGTACATGCTAGTGTGCATCTGGTACTACCGCATGTGGCATGCCCTTTCTACCCAGAGACCGCGCTTGCATGAGTGCGGGCACGATGCCATAAGCGGCGCGGCATCAGCGCCTGATGTGTGGCCCGTTGCTGCCGGTGCTTTCGCAGGCAGCCAGGGGCGCAACAGCTCAGGCAGACTAGGTGCGGCAGAGACAATACTACTGTAGTACTTCGAAATACTTCGGAGCACATTGCAGCATCGGATCTGGGCAGCATCCAGGACATGCCAGCGCCTCTGATCAATGCTCAGTTTACGCCAAGACACCTTTGCTTGGATTTTACACTTCGTGGTTTTATTCGCTGGCACTTGTGGGCGCACAACAAGAGCCCATGCCGTGCATTCCAGCACGCTTGTCGCGATAGTATACTAGTAGTACAGTCGTTGCGTTACTGTAGCTGCTTGCGGCAGCGCACATTGGAATAAATACTTCATACTACCAGTATCTTCGAAGTATATGGTATACTGCAGTAATATACTGTAAAAAATGTACAGTAGTGAAGTACATACTTCGAAGTACTTCGAAGTATACTACATACAAAGCATACGGAAGTATACATCGGTGTGCGAACGCGTCTCACCTGCGAATGAAGACTCTTCTTCTTTGCGAAAATCGCGGCGGCGTCGCCCAGCGTCTCTGCAATGAGGCGCAGCAGCCGCCTTGCCGACCGCACAACATGTGCGACGCGGCAGCTCTGTGTGCGCAGCACGAGGCATGTGCGGCAGAGCACAGGTACCAGGATGTGCTGTCAATGCCTGTCATATTCGACCCGGGCGTCTGCCACGTAACGGCTTGTGCCGATACCCCTCTTTTCATACTTCAAGTGAACCGCTTTGGTTTTTTTTGTCATGCCCTGTGAAGCGGCTGTTGGTAGCTCGCTAGCTGCGCACGCCGCTGCTTCGTGCGGCCACGGCTGCCCCGCCGCTAGCTGGCAGCCTGGCTGGCGTACATCCGCAACAATGAATGAGGTCCGCAGCACCCAGCAGCAGGGGGGGTGCAAGACGCGTAGTGATGGGTCACAGCGTATAACTTCGCATTATACGCCGCATGTATGTAAATACGGCGTATAACGTATTCAGATTGACGTAGTTATACGGCAAATACGCCGTATATCGTGTTTTTGGGCGTATAAATACGCCGTATTTTGTATAACGTATTAAAAACGTTACACGCCGTGACCATCACTAAAGACGCGCCGGCACATGCGCACCTGGGCATCCCAGGTGGTCCCATCGCTGGAGGATCGAAGCACGTTCAGGGAGTAGTTGGCGCGCTGCGAGGGGCCACGCGGCAGGCGGACGGGCCAGCACAATCATCCGTCCGCAGCAGGTGAACCAGTGAGTGACAGCGGGGTGGCTGTATGCAAAGGGACTGCTGGCGCCGTCATTTCTGTAGTTGAGGCGTGGGCATGGGGCACTTGAGGTAGGGACTCCAGACGGCGGCATATCCTATGGCGGGCCGGCCTGCCCACTCGGATGCCCCGCTCGCCTCTCGTTGTGGTCCGGTGGTGGTGGCCCCCCCGCGGAAGTGGTGTGTGCGGCAAGTGCACTTGCAAGGCGGTGGGTGGGTGTGGGGCGCTGTGAGTGGCAGAGGGGTGGCCGGACGCACAGGGAGTGCTGGCGCCGCAAGCCTTGTAGCTGGCTCGTGGGCAGGGCTGGCACTTCCGTATTCCGTACATCTACGTATTTACGCATATACGTACGTATTCACACGTACGTGCAAAAACCACTCTCTTGTTCCCGTATCTGGCCCTTACTGCTCGCAGGTGGTGTGGGTGTGGGCATGAGCAATTTGCATGTTAGCGGGGAGGGGGTGCGGCTCTGCAACTGCTATGCAGGAGCGGGTGTGTGTGACGGTGCCACATCGTGCCTGATATGGCGTGTCAGAAGAGCATGCCCGGCATACCAAGCGTGGCATGAAGTCCAGAAGTATGTGCATGGCAGCTCAGAGAATGGTGCTGATGTGTGGGTGTGTGCAGCCATGTTGCAATTGTCACGTGGTGCACCTGCTGGTACCTACCTACCACAAGCTGCTGAAGGTGCAAGTGCCAGGCAGGCGTGGAGAGAGCAACACACTGTCCTCTGCATACCACTCCTGACATGCATCGTATGCCTCGACCCCTCACTAGCAACAGTGGCTGACAGTCACTGGCAATGGCGCCCCCGCACACCTTGAGCTGTATCAGGGCTGCCAACACCTCCTGCTCAGCCTGCATGACAGTCAGATAGCTGGCGGCATGGAACGGGTGGTGCCACAGGGTGGGCTCCATCGTGGCCAGCTCCACATACTGCAGGCACGGCACACAAAGACATGCGTGTCAGAGCCCCAAACAATGAACATAGGTTTAAAGTACATCAGTACTAAAGCAATCACTAAAAGTAACGTTCAAGCAACAACGACAAAGAGGAACAACACTTTTGGCAGGTGGATTAAAATTTGTTTGTTGGAATAAATCACTAGTCCAAGTGATGCGGCGCCGCATGTGCAGGTGTGGCCGCAGCAGCGGCGGCAAACCACTGCTCAAAGGCGTGCACGGGGTGCCACAGCAGGTGTGCCGCTGTGATGGCTGCTGGTGATCGGCGCACGCGCGCATGTGCCGTGTGAGCGGGCCTTGTGCGTATACACTAGCTGGGCAGGAAGTGCCATGGGAAACCCACACTCACCCACACGGTCAAGCTCACCAGCAGGTATGCAATGTCGCGCGGCACGGCAGACACACGCGCGCGCACACCAGCTCACGCGCAACGGGCCAAGCTCTGCCAGCAGAGGCTCACAACCACGACCACACGCACCTGCACCTGCCCCCTCAGCAGCGCCCGCCCCTGCATCAGCCCATCCGGCTCCATGTACGGCACCGTCAGCGTCGCCAGGACGTCCCCCTCATAATCCCCCTCCGCCTCCCCACCAGCGCCAGCGGCGGCCACTCCAACACCGCCGGTAGCCCCACGTTGCGCGCCGCCGCCGCCAACCACGCGCGTGCCGGCGGGGCTTGCTGTGCTGTCTCCTGCTCCCGAGCGGGGGGTGTAGGCAGCGGCGGCGGCGGGCAGACCGGACTCAATGTCCTCCATGGTGTTGAGGCGCTGCGGGCGGCGACGCTCCACTTCAAGTTGAAGTTGAAGTTCGGCGACGGCGGGTTCCAGCGGGGGGGCATTACTGTCTTCGAGGCGGCCCCCTGAAACTTGAACACTGGGGGCCGGGGAGTCTGAGGCGGCGCCGCTGTCGGTCGACGAGTCGCCACTGCCGCCGGGATGCTGTTTGTTGGGGAGCGGCGGGTGTGGGGGCAGGGTATCAGAGGGACAGGGGCGCACAGTAAGGCCACACAGTTGTGCCAAAGTATACACTTGCAAATTTTTTGAGAAGCCTCAAGAACAATCTTAATCGAAAATGTTATTTCTCAGCGGAAAGTTTTTCAACCAGTGCCTATGGTAGTTGGTTTGGAGAGAAAATCAGGATGCAGAATAGCACCCGACTTGCCTGGGTGTATTGCAGCACCTCCGCACACGCCTGTGGCGATAAAGGCGAGCGGGCGGCGGTCATGGCTTATGGGCCAGTTATGGCGATAACGACAGCGCAAGCAGAGCGCGCCCTGGCACTGGCTTCGCACACTGTAGCGCCTGGATCACAACGAGAGGCGAGCGGGGCGTCCGAGTGGGCAGGCCGGCCCGCCATAGGATATACCACCTTTTGGAGTCCATACGTCACACTGTTGCGCCTGCTGCTGCTGCTGCTGCTGCTGCTGTAGTTGAAACGGGGGGGCAGGGCTTGTGGTGGCGAATGCATCTTCCACAGTGCGCCGTATAGCGCATTTACTGAGGTATTTCTAGCAATACTTCTTGGAGCATGTAGTAATGCTTTCGAAGTACACATTGTACCGGTATAACGTGACTGTGGGAAGGTATTTACACATCATGACTGCCGGATACCGCTTTTGGGGGCAAAATTTTTTTTTGAAATTGCGTCACCATGCACCATGCACTACTAGTAGTACTTCTGAAGTAGGTGTACAACGCCATGACGCGATAATGAGCACGCCATGAGTGGCTGCGGCAACACACTCAACGCATGTGCGTGCGCGTGTGCGTGCGCGCGTGTGTGTGCGCGCGCGCCGTTGCCATCGCCAAGAAGCGCAGGTGGCAAGGTAGTACGCCTTTGTAGAAACGCACTCACACACCATACATGCCGTGTACCGCGTTTTGATGCGTAGGAACACGCCGCAACTTGTGTCCTACACACTTACTTCTTGATCTACTTCAACAAGTATACTGAAGTATACTGCGCTACAATAGTTATAGACTAGTGTACCTTGAGGCGGAAATAAGCACACCATGAGCGGCAACATACTCACCGCGTGCGTGTGTTCGCGCGCGGCGCCGCCGCCACCGCCAAGCAGCGCAGGTAGCAAGGTAATACGCCTTTTGTACAAACGCACTGACCCACCATACACGCCGCATGCCCTATTTTGATGCGTAGGGACATGCCGCTACTTGCGCCCCGTACTCACTTCGTGAAGTGTACTGTAGTACCATAGTTATAGTACCCTAACGTGGGAAAGCGCACGCCATGAGCCGCTGCGGCAACACACTTACCGCGTGCGCGTGGCATGCGTGCGCCGCCGCCATCGCCAAGTAGCGCAGGTAGTACGCATTTGGAGAAACGCATTCATGCACCATACACGCCGTATGCCGCATTTTGATCCGTAGGAACACGCTGCAACGCAACGTCACTCACCGTGTGTGTATGCGCGCGTGTGTGTGTGTGTGTGCGCGCGCCGTCGCCGTTGCCATCGCCAAGCAGCGCAGGGTCCAGCGACACCACCACGCAGCGCATGAGCGTCAATGCACGCGCCATCTGCCAGGACGCAAGCAGCACAGGCCACGGTAGGTGGCAGTGGCGGCGGTGCAGCAGCAGCAGAAGCGGCGGCAGCAGCAGCAACAGCAGCAGCAGCAGCGGAAGCGGCGGCAGCAGCAGTGGACGCGGCGGCAGCGGAAGCGGCGGCGGCAGCAGAAGCGGCGGCAGCAGCGGCAGCGGAAGCGGCGGCAGCAGCAGCGGCAGCGTTGGCGGCAGCAGCAGTGTAAGCGGCGGCAGCAGGGGCGGCGGCAGTGGTGGTGGTGGCGGGGTGCAGCAGCTGTCAGCCTTCAGGAAGCAATGGGATTGGAGGGCACAGGACGCCTACCCATAAGTAGAAGTTGAAGGGGAAGTACCTGCACATGTACATGTACTACATGTACTTCTAGTGTACACGTACTTCAGAAGTACATTTACATAAAGGCACTGATGACACAGGCGCTTACCATATACTACTATAAGTATACGTATGTTGTTGCCATATAGCCCTCAACGAAGCATATATACACACGTAGTAGTATATTGCTACAGCCATTGTCGAGCTGCAAACAGTTGCAGCACGCCAGGCGCGCAGCAGCAGCTGAGCACACAGTCTCAACCATTCCAGCATCCCTTGCAGGCGTCAATCTGCCACTCGAACACATGCCAGCCAGCGCCGGCTGCCACAGCAGCGCTTGCCTGTCCCCGCAGCACGACCTTGGCGCGCACGGGCAGTAACAGGTTGTCGATCACCACGTACAGCAGCAGCCCCAGTATCGTGTCCTGTCGGCAGCACACCAGAAGCACACGCACGCGTGCAAGCAGCTGCAGGTGAGGTGTGGTGCCATGCAGCTGCGCACGTTGTGGCGGCGGCACCTGCTTCCAGTGGTCTGTGTGGCACGCCCTGCCAAGTATGCTGAGTGGCGTGGCATATTGTGAGGTAGGGACTCCAGACGGCGGTACTACATCCTATGGTGAGCCGGCCTGCCTACTCTGACCCCCCCCCCCCCGCTCATATACTTCTGAAGTATTGTGCCACAAGGGGGCATGACAAGCGCTGCTGCTTTGCGGTTTACGCCGCACAGGTAGGTGCCACTATCGTTTTCAGGGTTGTCAGGGTTGTCGCCGTCGTTGACGGCGTCAGAACCGTAGTCCGCGGTGCTGTAGATCCCCTGCACCACTATGTGTGCACGTCTACTGTTGTACGTTGGTACTTCTGAAGTACTAGTGTAGTATGTACTGCCGCTAGTACTAGTTGAAGTATATGCAATACATGTACTCGCCTGTATGCTGTAGATACCCTGCACCACATGACCGCCGTGATATGCTACTGTAGTGCACACAACACCCTGCGGCTCTTGCACGCCCACAAGTGCAAGTGTATACACTACTGTAGTGGTATTATATTGCAGGACTGCTTCGCTTCCGCCATGTCTGCACTCGCCGGTATACGAGTCAGCGCAGCGCCAGAGCCGCAGTCCGCGGTGCTGCAGATACCCTGCACCATGATGTGTGCACTACCACTACCTTGGCACTTCAAGTATGTACTAGTACTACGTGAAGTATATACCATGCGTGCACCCGCCTATACGCGTGTCAGCGCGGCGCCCGAGCTGTCGTCTGCGGTGCTGTAGATACCCTGCACCATGATGTGTGCACTTGTGCTGTAGTACCTTGGTACCGCAAGTATGTAGTAGTACTACTTCTGAAGTACTTCGAAATATATGCCGTGCGTTTACTTGCCTGTATGCGTGTCAGCGCGGCGCCAGAGCCATAGTCCGCGGTGCTGTAGATCCCCTGCACCATGATGACGGCCGTGAAGGCGCTCACGACTGCCGCATACCCATGCGTCCGCGAGTTCCGCGCCGTGCCGCACAGAAACACAAACGGCGGAAGCCCCCACATGGCGCGTTTGCGAACTTCCGCCGCATCATCAGCCTGCTCAGCAGCAGCCACAGTACCAGTGGGCAGCAGCGGCAGCAGCAGGACCCGCATCAAGCGTCAGCACCGGAGGCGGCGGCGGCGGCGACGGAAGCAGGGGCAGTGGCGGCGGCGGCGGCGAAGGCGGCAGCAGAGGCAATAGGAGCGGCGGCGGCGGCAGCAGCGGCGGCGGCGGGGGCGGCAGCAGCAGCGGCGGTGGCGGCA